>JAFVLL020002180.1:0-18183 GCA_021397915.2 Tor tambroides | reverse complement strand
TGTGTTGAGCTCAAGGTTATGACTGGCACAGCGGTAACGCCACTGTTCTGGTGGCCCTCGTCCATCACAGTGGCATCGCCAAAGGCCCCTGCCCAAGCCAGCTGGGCCAGACATTCATCACCGTGACAACACACACACACCTGAGAGATGAAAACAGACACACACATCCCTAGTGCATCGGCTCAAAATGGCAAAGTCTGACATCACAAATACAAACATAGTCTTAATGAGAGTGTTTGTGTCATCTAGAAACCTAAGAGGACAGGATGGGTTACACAACAGGACGAAAATGTGAATGCTGCTGACGTGAGTGACTTGGAATATAGATATGACAGATATACACTCTCTTTTAGAGGTGGTTTGTGTCTGTGCAGTGTGTAACGTTCAGCAGAAGCCCTATGAGGTTACAGTATTAGATCAAGGAAATAAAGTTGTCTCCTTCTCTTGTGTTCTGAGCCCTTTCAAGGATGAAGTACACTGTAAAAAAAAAAATATATATATATATATATATATATATATATATATATATATATATATATTTTAAGTTGTAAAAGTTTAATGGAGTACATTTGACTAGATACATTTATTTCAGTCTTTTCACTTCAAAATGTTACTTTCCGTTTCTTTGTAATTATTTGTAAAATGTACTAGTAGACCCTACATCACAATATGATATCCTTATGCACTGTATATGATGGAAATGATTTCATATTTACCTAAAGAAAGCTACATATTACCAGATCCCTTCCTTTCAAAGTGGTTAGTTCTGTAAAGATGTAATGTGTTCCACTAATAGGTCAAACGTCCGGATACATGAGATTAGAGCAATAAGAGGCTACATTAAATGAGAATTTTCTGCCATTTGCCTATTTATAAAACATTAATTAATAATTCAAAATGCATTATTTTAAAAATGAGGCAGCTGTGCACATGTTCAGGACATATAAGAATAATTGCCTCACAGGCACACACCCTTATTTTTCTGTCTGCTCTCTGATGTATAAATAAAAGGCAAAAAAATGCCCAATTTTTTAAATTAAATAATAAAATAAATAAAATTACTACTGTTCCAATGGGGTTTCTCCACTTTAGAAACATCGACCACAGTAAAGGATGCTAATAAGGTAATGAGGATTAGAAGTGAAGAGGAGAAAATTCAATTTTAAAGCAGCCCACAAAACCAGACTGGGGGAAAAGACACACATGAGGATTTGGAGAGAGGAATTAGTAATTCTAGTGGAATAATTCATGGGAAATTGTTCATTAAATTGTGTGACTAGATCACATTACAGCAATGCCTAATGTTTTTCACATTGTGAGAGCAAACGAAAAGCCAGGAGACTGTGCTTAGGAAAATGTAGTATTGTGTAAAAAAATAAATAAATACAAAGCATTACAATACGTCACTCTATGCATAAAAACGACAAAAAACATACTCTACTAAACTCTAAACTCTATACAAAACAATCTGAATAAAATCACTCTCTTCACCATCCTGTTCTCTTATGCACAGTCCTGTTGTCCTATTCCCCCATATGTGCAAAACACATTTCCTTGGACAAATAGCATTGTCTTTTAAGCACTGGACGGTAATTGTTTCTCAGGATGACGTATGTAAAAGAACCTTTGCGTGACTCTGTGTTATAGCTTATGTGACGGGACATTATGTCATGTGAGGATATGATGCAATTTTATTCATACAACACGTACACAGTGCAGCTAAATACAGCTGTCAGTCTGCATTTAATCCAGTTACATACACACAAGCGTTTGGCTGTTTTATCGGAGTGACACTCCCGTTCAGTATTTATTGCCAAAAATGACATTAGTTTACAAAAATACTTTGTATTAGATTCAGACAAATATAACTTTTTTCAAAAATCAAAATCAACAACCAAATAAATTTATGTGTGAAAATTGGTCCCTCTCTTCACCAATGGTCAAAATATTTAAATGACGTTTTTAAATGAACTTTCAGGCCAATTCCTTAAATGAATAGTTCACCCAAAAATGAAAATTTTGTCATTAATTACTCAACCTCATGTCGTTCCAAACCCGTAAGACCTTCATTCATCTTCGAAACACAAATTAAGATATTTTTGATGAAATCCGAGAGCTTTCTGACCCTGCAAAGGCAGCAACGGAACTACCATGTTCGTTAAAATAGTCTATGTGACATCAGTGGTTCCGGGAGACTGAAGAAATCGTTGAATAAAGTCGTTATTTTTGTTTTCTTTGCGCAGAGAAAGTATTCTTGTAGCTTTATAAAACTATGGTTGAACCACTGATGTCACATGGACTATTGTCCTTACTACATTTCTGGGCCTTGAACATGCCAGTTGCGTTGCTGTCTATAGAGGGTCAGAAAGCTCTCGGATTTTGTCGGCACCGATAGCCTCGTGGTTAGTTCGCCGACATATAGCGCAGTTGTGCTCACAGCGACCCGAGTTCGATTCCCGTCTCAAGGTCCTTTGCTGATCCCACTCCCCTCTCTCTTCCCAATCTCTCTTCCTATCATCTATCTACTATCCTGTCCATTAAAGGCATAAAAGCCTGAAAATATATCTTAAAAAAAAAAGCAAGCTCTCGGATTTCATCAAAAATATCTTAATTTGTGTTCCAAAGATGAACAAAGGTCTTACGGGTTTGGAACGACATGAGGGTAAGTAATTAATGACAGAATTTTTTTTATTTTTGGGTGAACTATTTGGGTAAATTAAAGGTGCAGTAAGGGATTTCTGAGAAACGTTGTTGAAAGTGGATCGAGTGGACCGAGCACCAAAACACACTTGTAGCCAATCACAAGCAAGGGGCATGTCCACGGTGCCTGTGTTGCATAGCGTTTTTATGAATTTGGGGGTGGACCTATTAAGATAGGGGTGTGACTCTTTTGGGTAAGAGAGTATTTATTTTGGTGATTTCAAATATCATCAGCATTTCTCAGAAATCGCTTACTGCACCTTTAAGAAATGACAATTTGGATGGGAATTAAAGAACCACATGACTCTGGTCTTTTAAATAAAAAAAGGTAAATTCAGCAAAGGATTTTCACACACATTACCGATTCAGACTGTAATAAAATCTCTAGCACCTGTGAACGCTGATATGACAGTACTGTATGTCCCTATGTAAAACAATAATTCGATTAGGACTACAGAGTATAACATTACTTGCTTATTCCAAGTATTCCACCTGCAAGGTATACACACATACAACACAATCAGCAAATACCAGAGCGGGACTGTGATTGTTCTTTTAAGTTTCTGAGCTTCACTTCCTGTGTTACTTCCTGCAAGGGATTCTTACCGTGTTTTCACGTCATGCAATATTCATGCTGTTATCTGATACTGAGACATATGGACAGGCACACCACCTGTGTGTCACATACAGAGGGGGGGAGGAATCCTGTTCAACAAGGATTATGAATATGAATATATTCAAACAGAAATATGAGTTAGCCTTAGGTCACACAAACAAATCCACTACATGAAACATGAGAGAAACAGACAGACATGTGGGGGAAAGAAAGGACACAGGAAGAGAACGAGTGAAAGAGCAAGAACAGTCGCATGCTAAAGCAGAGAGCCTCTTAACAGCTCTGGCTGGCAGGAAAACAGATGGGCGCAGAAACTCGCACGCTCACTCGCTCGCACCCCTGGTCGCATCACGCACACACGTCGAGATGTGAGACGGGAGGGTAATTAACTTTCTTTGGCTGTTGCTGTCTGTTAGAGAAAAGCAAATTAAAGCCCTACAGCATCTCCTTCTTCCTATTCACAGTTCCTCTATCTTTCTCTCTATGCCTCCACCTCCATTATCTCCCGTTCAAAATGTTTCAGTAAAGTTCTCCTATTTCAGAGATAAAGTAGCACAACAGAGAAAAGAGAAAATGTCAGTCGAGATTATGATATCTGTGATAGCGCCTATATCACTTTTTATATCAAATATACATAAAAAAACAGACAGAATGATAGAAAAACACAATAGACAGAACAACAGACAGAAAGGCAGACAGATGGAAATGACGATAGATATAATAACAGAAAGAAAGAAAGAAAGAAAGAAAGAAAGAAAGAAAGAAAGAACGAAAGAAAGAACAACAGATATAATGATAAAGAAGATTGAATGATAGAATAACAAAGAACAACAGACAGAGAGAATGATAGAGAGAATGACAAAAAACTGACAGAAAGAGAGAAATAACAACAGGAAGAACGATAGACAGATGGAAAGAATGACAGAGAGAACAACAGAAAGTATGACAGATAGAGCAACAGACAGACAGAATGACAGACAGATGCAAAAAAGCAACAGACAGAACGACAGACCAACACAAAGACAGACAGATGAAAGAAAGACAGAAAGACAGACAGACAGACAGATGGAGAGACAGACAGACAGAGAGACAAACAGAAAGAATGACAGCCAGACAGACAGAAAGAGCAATAGACAGATCTACAGACAGACACATACACAGACAGATGAAAGAAAGACAAACAGATAGACAGATGGAGAGACAGACAGACAGACAGAGAGACCGACACAGACAGAAAGAACGACAGAACAACAGGCAGGTGGAAAGACCAATAGATAGAACGACACAGACAGAAAGAACAATAGATCAATAGAACAATAGAACGACAGACAAACACATAGACAGACAGATGCAAGAAAGATAGAAAGACAAACACATGGAGAGACAGACAGGCAGAGAGACAGACAGAAAGAACAACAGATAGAAAAACAGACAAATACAGAAAGACAGACAGAAAGAATAGATAGAACAACAAACACAGATAGACAGATGAAAGAATAACAGACAGAAAGAACTATAGAAAGACAGACAGATCGAGAGACAGACATTCATAAAGAACGACAGAACAACAGACAGATGGAAAGAGCAATAAAATGACAGACAGGCAGAACGAATAATAGATTGAATGACAGACAAACACACACACAAAGATGAAAGAAAGATAGAACGACAGACAGACAGATAGAGAGACAGACAGAAAGAAAGAATAACAGACAGACAAAGAACAACAGAAGAACAGACAGATGGGAAGATCAACAGATAGGACGATAGACAAACAGACAGACAGATGAAAGAAAGACAGACAGACGTAAAGAACGATAGAAAAACAAACAGACAGACAGATTGAGAGACAGACAGATAGAAAGAACGAGAGAACAGACAGATGAAAAGGGCAATAGATTGAATGACAGACAAACAGAAAGAAAAATAGAATGACAGACATATAGAGATATACAGATATAAAAATTATCTAAATTACATGCCTATTGATCCCTTTTTATTAATTAACTGCAAATTAATCTTTCTCTATCTTTCTCTCTCTCTATAAACATTGTAAATATGTCTTTACAAAAAAACAAGATAAGGTTCTCGAACAAAAACATTATGACAACCTATTGCATGGACTGCACATCTGTCCCTCACAACCACATTTTTCTTTAATTAGTGAAAAATTCAATATGACGTCTACACTTACAACAGTCAAGAGTTCATTTGCACATTCGTGCAGGTCTGGAGTTCAGTATGACATTGAATTATGCATATTAGATTAGTCCATCCCAAACAGCAGCCAGATAAATGAATTACAAGGCTGATGGCATTACAGTACGAATGGGTCATAAAAATCGAACGAGCTACGCTTTATCAGATTTCAGCTCAAGTAACATGCGTGCAAACCGCAGGAGCGCACATCCACGCCGCACTGAAGAACAGCGTGCATGCAGCAGCCAAACGCTCTGAGTCGGGGGCAATAAAGACATCAGAAACAGCTCTATTTTTGTCTGACTGAAGTGTGCATATGATCCATGTGTGATGTGATTCACGTCTTTTTCAATTGGTTTGCTTGTCAGTTCAGGTTAAATATGCATCACGCACACTGAGGGATCATATCACAAGATCATATGATTACAATGCTGTTATCAGTCAGAATGGCCATAACTAGGTCCCTTCCAAATCTTTACTTTAGCTTTAATATTTCTTAGTGGCAGTGAATTCAGAGATGCTTCTTCTCAGAGAGGATTTATACATGCCGACAGCGCATTGTGCTTTAGTGTGCGTTTTGACTTCCAGTGTGGTAAACTCTCTCTGAGAAGTTGTGTCAATCATAACAATAAATTCCAAGGCAATTATAGTGACTTAGAATCGCCTGCTGTGAGCAATGATTTTGCTATTTTGCATAATCTGCAGGTCTATGATAAAAATTATACATATTTAACCTGTCTATTGAAGTGCTGTGTGTTCTTGGATTTAGTCTTGGCTCTTTTATAACTGTTCGTCGATGTGCACATACAGATGCTTCGCAGTTGCATTTTTGAAATTGTGTATCAAGATTGGTTCAAATGTTAAATGTTCTTCTAACTGGAAAGAAACTCATTAAACTATCTTTCTTATTCATACACACACAGTCTTGGCAAGAAACTCCCTCAGTGTCAATACTGCACTAAATACCCTGGCATTTAACACACTAAATACAATTAGCACTACCACTCAAAAGGACTTTTCCTGCTGCAAAGTGCGCACTTCACACATCATAGTTTGCAGTGGGGGATTTTTTGAATTTAGGGTTTAAATACTCACAATTAACACTTCATTGTTTGTGGGTTTGCATGTAGCAGTGCAGTGGGAGACTGTTGGTGACAGGACACACGCGACTGCAGCGTTTCACTAACTTCCGTTTAGTTGTCTTTCAGAGGAACAAAGGCAGTCTGATTAGGGGAAGGTCAGGGACATCAGAACCTGCTGATTGTGTCACATAGTTAACTGTCTTCAGTGTGATTTGAAATAAAAATAAAAGCTTCTTGTTACTGGCGTAAAAAGCTCGTGTTGATCAATTGATTCCCTGAAAGCACCAAATTTCAGTGTTTCTCCAGAAACTTCAATATTGAAGATTGAGGAATTACACTGGCATTACACTCTACACACTGGAATTACACATTTGGCATTGTGTCTCAAGAAAGACCCTACTGATGCTTTCATCAAACACTCAATAAAAATTATTTGGTACCAGTAACGTTGTAAAGATTATCCAATCAAACACAATGAATTCATTTCATTACTCAATTCTATTTTATGAAATTCATGATGGTTTAAAAAAGCTGAATGTGTCTAATGCACATCTGAAGGACTTTAGATTTTTGTAACAGTTTTTATAACAAAAATATCTTACATTTGCTAAATCATATAACTCTCAAAAATACTGTTCCTCCTAAAGCACTACACAGCAACAAAACACTACATCACTACATCTCAAACACCTGTAGCACTTCAAACAATCATTTTGCATAAGTAGGGATATATAGATTTATTGGAATAGACATGCAAAGTGAAACGACTGCTTCAGTCACAAAATTGTAGCTCTAAAATACATTGTAAATAAACTGTAACATATATATTATATATGTATGAAGCAATGTATAAATAAATGTATACTTTTGTTCAGGAAGGACGTATTCGATGTACCAACAGTAACAGTAAAGTCATTTCTATCCATCAAAGAAACCTGAAAAAAAAAAAAATCCACAAACATTTTAAGCAAAAAATACATTAACTATAAGAAATTTTTGGACAGACAGGAGTATAACAGAAATATATTACATTCAAATATACAGTTATTCTCAATTGTAATAACATATTTTATAATATTACTGTTTTACTTTATTTTTTTGATCAAATGAACACAGCCTTGGTGAGCATAAGAGTCTTCTTAAAGAACCGAACCCAAACTTTTGAATTGTAGTTTGAATTGAAACACTTTGTGAAAGGTGCTGTTTTCTTTTCTGGCTAGCATAAACCCCAATTATCAACAATTCACAGAGCTGTTTCTAAAAAAGAGAGGAAAATTAGCACAAAGACACCTGTAAAAGATATTGAAATACACAACTGAATAAAACTCACAAGCCACCTACTGTGAGAGCAAAAAAAAAAAAAGACTGATATGGACTCCGCGTCTGAGAAAAAGAGAGAGAGAGTGAGAAATGTTTGTTTCCTGTAATGATAATTCATCATGTATTCAGAAGAGGTGTTGAAAAAATGTTCAAGATGTGGAGGTTTATGATTATGTATGTGTGTGTGTAATGATAAAACATCAAAGAAAAAAATCCAACTCCGAGCAGGACGGAGCTGCTAGACTTAGTTTCATAATTAACACACAAGCGAGATACGCTCCTGCATAATGAACTCTCTGTGAATGACAGCAAAAGAATCGCGGCTGTTTAACAGACCCAAACCAGTTATCACGGCGAGCTTCTGCGTCCTAATGACTCCTGCAGAGCACGTCCAGCTCCTGCTCTATAGAGACATTCAAGCCAGTGTAAAACTTCTGCTATCGGCCGTGTGTGGGAGTCATTTCTGTCTGAAGCATCTGTCTCGGCTATTCATATTTGCTTTTTGTGGTTCAGAAATTGCATACCGTGACAAGGCATAAATGTGTGACAGTAGCTCTGCTGCTTTTAAAAATAGTGTAGCTTTTATGAGTTACTTTTGCCAACGATTGGCGCTGTAGCATGACAAAACACTACAATGCTACTTGAGTTTTATTGTATTGTCTACACTATGTAGCTATGCGACAATAATCAAATGCTCTCTTTTATTTGTAAAGAACTGGTGCATTTGGAGACATGAAAAGCATACATACCCGTCTACTTGACTTTTTTTTAAAAGAAATCTCTTATGTTCATCAAGGCCACACTGTAAAAAATGTCCACCTACTTCAAATTAAAAACCTATGTTCAGTTGCTGCCTTAAAAGTATAATCAAACTGGCAGTACAAGTTAATTCACCTTAAATTATATTAAACTGACTTAAAATTAGTTATATCTTGTAAAAATTGGTTAAAATAATTTGATGAGTTAAAGAAAAGGAAAACATTTGTTGACATGTTGTCCTATTATTTTTTTTACAGTATACATTTATTTAATTCAAAATACAGTATAAATATTTTTACAATTTAAAAAATATTTACAAGTGAAATATCTATTTTCTATATTAATACATTTTAAAATGGATTTTTTTCTTATGAAGCTAAATTTATATCAGCCTGTACTCCAGTCTTCAGTGTCACAAGAAAAATCATTTTAAAAATCATTCTAATATGCTGATTTGCTGCTCAAGAAACATTTCTTATTATTACCATCAATATTCAAAACAGTTGAATGCTTTTTTCAGCATTCTTTGATTAAGAGAAAGAACATTTGAAATATAAATACTTTATTGCATGTATTTGCTGTCACTTTTGATCCATCCTTGCTGAATAAAAACATTTATTTCTCTTAATAACTGAATTTAATGATTTTAATAAATGATTAATGATTCACTGTGAATCATTAACTACACATTGTCACGATGATTTAAGTGTCACAAACCCGGTTTCATTTCGAAAAGAACAGTGATCATATCGTGCAGTTATGTAAGCCTGATGTGGATTCGTCATACTGATTCAAATCGATAGCTCATGAGTTTGTGAGACTTTTTGAATGATTCATGAACTACCTCATGAAAGTCATTTGTTTGGGTAATACCGGTTGCTATGTATGTTTTGTTTATTTGCGTGCAGCACAATGGAACGATGTGTTTTCTTGACGTTATTTTAGCAGCACACAGTTTCTTTACACATTCATTTCAGCCTGCAAGCTAACCACTGGTGTGTGTGTGTGTGTGTGTGTGTGTGTAGACCCGTAACCAAACATGATATATATGCAGTATGAAAAATTCCCCTCTGTCCTGACATAGGAAAAACTAATGTCCTTAAATAAACATACTACTAAATCCCAAGTCAGCACTTGAGTAAAGACGGATGGAGAGAAAGAAGAAAAGAAGGAGGATGTAGTTGAAGAGACTATTCCCACTTTCCCAAGAATCCCATGTGTGTTTATAGGGATGGGCCAACCAGTAATATAACACTACAACAGGATCCATGTTTTAATAGGTCTGCAGTATTACCCAGAATGCAACAATAGTGCATAACATACCAGTCTAATTTCAGAAACCGGCAACGAGTGGTGATTTCACCAGTTCTCAGACAAAGTGCTGAAGGTAGGTGTAGGTGTGGGTGGGTGGGTGGGTGTGTGTGTGTGTGTGTGTGTGTGTCAAAGGGCTGAAAATAGAGGGACATAATGAACAGGAAACTTCCAAGGCTTCATGGTTCTATTCTCAAAACAGCTAAAAAAAAAAAAAGCTTCCTACTTTTTTGTGTTAAGAAAATCTTATCAAAAATATAGAAGAGTGACAAGAAATAATGATTGCTCAAAGAAACTATGATGCAGAGCATCCTCACGCTGTAATGGCAAATATGGTGTAGAAATCAGACTGAGGTACAACTGCGCTTCCCCCAAGCCTGTGTTTGCAACTTCCTCTTCCTCTCACAGACGATTACATGCCTCAAGCACAGGCTCTTTCAAACCAGCACAGCTAACAATCTTGTAAAAGATGGGTTGTTTTTTTTTGTTGTGTGCGCTCAACGGATGAACAGTGTGGGACTAAAACAAATCTACACACACACAAAGACTCACAAAAGAACTGGAAATGGGGTGACAGAGATGGAGGGAGCTGAGATGCAAAAACTGCACCCAATGCAGAAAACAAACACAAATTGATTACCAATGCATAGCCTGGCAGCAACAGCAAGTACAATTAAATACTTCAATTTGTAATCATTCAGCCATTTTGTGGTGTAACCCAGATCAATATGCATTACCGTCTATTTGAAGTTTAGAGTGCTATACACACACACTCTCATTAAAAACAAACTGCTGAAAATAAAATGACACTTTTCAATTTGGTGTTTCTTCAACTCAGGGAACGTTTTGATTTCAGTTGTTTCTATTTGTTATGCAAAGATCACATTAAAACAGACTTGAAAAGTTTTTATCATCCCCTCATTATTTTATTTTGCTATTTTGAATGCCTTGAATTCATTCTGTTGTTTGGCTCTTGCTTCACTTTAAATCTTAAAACATGAAAATCCATACAAAAGTGTAAAGTATTACTTCCTACAAGTGTAAAATTACAATAATGTAAATAAATAGTGAAATAAACTATTTCAATATTCATTGTGTGAAAATTGTTTATAATTTAAAAAAAAAAAAAGTATAATAATTGCTTTGTAAATTTTTAAATGACGACTGACCCACACTGAGGCATCATTTCCATGACACAAAATAAAATGGCCCATCGTTTCAAATTATGCTGTAAATCTGTTAAATTAGAAAAAAAAAATACAATTAAAAATATCATGTAATTGCATGAATTTGTAATACATAAAATCCTAGCTGTGAACTTAACCTTAGCAAGACAGGTGTTTTTATTATTTTTTTTTTTTTTAAATGTCATTTCCACTACAGAAAGCTAAGAACACAACATCACTTGAGATGTGGTAAAATGCCTTTTTTTTTAAATAATGTTTATGTAAATCCAATTACGCAAATTGTAAACCTAAAAAAATCCATCAAATTACATGGGGAAGGACTGCAATACATTTCTTCAGTTTCCGGCATTATAAGTATATGCAAACTGCTTCACTGTCATGCTACATTAATCACGCATTGTGGGTAAAACTTAGCTGACATTAATTCACACTTTGTATAATAAAGAGACTACCCATAATCACATAATGACACAATTGTCTGCTGTATATTCAGTGCATACCTGTTGAGCTGAGGTCAGAGTGTGTGAAGGAAGGCGGTCTCGTATCCTATAGCGCAGGGGCTCCAGATGAGGGGAGGAGCTTGAGGTCCCGCCACAGAAACCTGTTACTCACGCATGCTCCCTGTAACATACAAAGACAAGCGTTAGAGAGACATGCAAGAGTAACACTACATTAACAGCATTTAATAGTGATAGACTGCTATACAGAAGCTGTTATCACAACAGCTGATTATTCTTGTTTGAGTAAATACTATAAAAAATAAGTATTCATTTAAATGAATCAGTTATTTCTTCAAGTACATTGGATTTCAAAAGCCTTGTGTCCAATCTTTTTTTTGGCGTTTTATGCCTTTATTTAGATAGGACAGTAGGTCGACAGAAAGTGATGTGGGTGAGAGAGAGGGGGATGGGATCGGGAAAGATCTGTAGGGTTGGGTACCGAAACCCGGTACCAATATGGCACCGGTACCTATGTAACCGGTATGTACTAGAACCGAATCAGAACGCAGATTTCGGTGCCTCATTTCGGTGCCATGCCTGAGCGATCGATTAAAATATTTGTCCTTTGTTTCTCCAAAACGAACGTAAGAAGCATCATCACCGGCACAGCACGTGAAAAATAATTTCCTGACTGAGAAAATGCACGTGAACTCAAGTGGAAGAAACAATAATACAAGTCCAGCAAATCTTTGTAGTAACGCAAATGTGCTGTTTTCACATTCCCACTTAAAAACTTCATCTGAAATGAGACCATCCGAGGAGCGCATGAATGCAGCAATTACACTTGCTCTGATGGCATCCAAGAGCGCGAATGCAGTAATCATTAATTGCTCGATGGCAGGCAGGTAGCATAAAGGGTTAAAATCACATTACATTCTAACACTGTAACACTGCAATCTAAAAACAAAAATAATGCTTTTAAAGCAGAAGTTAAATTTACTAAACTAAAAATTAAAATAATAAAAAAGCACAGACTAATTGAGTAAAACTATTTTGATTACCCCATTACACTTTACAGTTAGTGCTATCATACAAATACACTTACTTGTAGGTTTAAAATTCTACATATGTCAGATTTATTGTCCAGCTACAAATATTTCAGCAAAATGTATATTTTAGTCAGAGTTATTGCGCTCCGTCTGTTTGGCACGCATGCACGGCGGTGCTCGTTCGAAACGAAGTCTGTGAAGTTTAGTAGTAGTAGTACTTCTGACAGCAAAATGGAAATATGTCCATGGCTTTCTAACATTTACAGATGGAGAATGTACCTGTGAAATGTAAGTTATGCATTACGGAAAACAGCAAACACATTAAACAGCACGAGCAGCATCTCTGTCAGCAGCACACGCAGCCTTTCTGTCAGAGCATCTGACAGGGAGAGCGCGAGCCGCTTTAAACTGAAACTATAAACTATAGGCTATTATATCTTACCAGTTTTTTTTTTAAAGCCCTTCATATAAAGCTTGTCACATGTTTAGAACAAATTGTATTATGCACTTTCTCCGCAGCAGTTCAGTCTGTGTCCTCCCTGGATATTTTATCAGATACGCTCGTATCAAACTAGCCTACTGTATATCAATATTAACCGTATTGCTTCATACCGTATCGCTTAAAGAATATATCGATATATCATACAAACTCTATACCGCCCAGCCCTAGCTTTAATTAAAATGCCTAAAGCTAAAATTCTCTTGTATTCACGTTTTTAAACCTGTTGTCCAACAAAAGAGAACGTTATAACCTTTTTAGTCCACAACACCAGTTAAATGCTTCCTTTTATGATCTGATAGCTTCTTGTCACAGAATGAGGCAGAAAATATGTTCCATAGGCTACTAATGCATTGATTAGCAATGGATTATAAATATACTTTATTATGAAAATACCAGAGATGGCTTGAATAACACAGACAAACTATATATTGTCATAGTCGAGTGTTTAATGTATTTGTTTTATCATTCAAAACGTTTATATCTTCTGTTTACTCAGTTACAGGATAGCAATGCCTTTGTCCATATTGGGGATTTCCTGGAGCTTCATGAGTTCCATATACAGTATGTGTGTGTGTGTGTATATATATATATATATATATATATATATATATATATATATAAAAAAATAACAAGTATCGGTTCAGGCACTGTTTAGGCACCGGCACCGTTTTAAAAGTATCGATTTGGCACCGGTATCGAAAAAAAACCAAACGATACCCAACCCTAAAGGTCTGTGAGCCCACGAGGCCATCGGCGCCAACCTTGTGTGCAATCTTAAATCCACTTAAGAAAATGCAATTTTTGTAATTTAATGCAGTTTTTAATACATTTGTATTCTAATATAATATCATAAACATATCATTTTTAGATCTACGCACTACCATAAGTTTATGTACTTCATTGGAGTTGGGCTTGTGTCTGGCGCCACGCTTTTCCAGTCTCTTCAGTTATTCCAATATAATATAAATGTAAATTAAAATTACGGTTAAATTAATAAACAAATTTTAATGTCATTTCTTGTTCTAAATACTTTGAAATATTAAAACTGTACATATTATCAAGTTCAGTCCCAGATTTATCCTGTAATTTTGAGATATATACATACACATATCCATTTACATATGCATATACACACACCTATATATCTACATATAAACAGAGCGATAAAGTTAAATACAAATAAAACACGTGCAATAATTTTCAGTTCTCTAACCAATGTCACATATATGCTACCGCATAACACTTTAAATAAATACTGTGCAAATACAAACTATTACACTAAATAATTATATATCAATTGCATGTTGTTTATCAGTTTTACTCAGAAAGTAATAGTAGTAGTAGTACTTTGTAATGTTTGTTCATTTTCACCAGTATGATGTGGATAAAACTTCTCTGATGTATAAAATAAAGCCTGGAATACACTACACGATTTTTGCCCCGATTTTCCAGTCTGAACAAGTTGACGCTAGTTGAGGAAAGTCAGAGCCAGTCTGCAGATTACAGCTAACAGATTCCACAGAAAATCGTGTAGTGTATGATGGTCACAGACTCCGATTTTTTTAGCTTCAGACTTTGATTCCATCCAGTCGGAGGATATCAAACATGTTTGATATTTTCAGCCGATTTTAGAACACATATTGTTTTCATTTGTCATGCGTCTCCTAGCAACAAGGCACACATTTCTGAGTGAGTTTGTTGTGATCAGAAAAACTTTAAAGTCTGGTAGTGTATGATCCTCGGTCGTGTAGTGTATGATGCCCAGTTTTCCTTTGTCACTATTTACAAAGTCGGTAAGTGTATGATGCCTAGTGTTTTAAAAATCTGTTCAGATTTTAAAAGTTGTGTAGTGTATTCCAGCCTTAAGTCGCTTTGGATAAAAGCATCTGCTAAATGACTAAATGTAAATGTAAATGTACAGTAAGTAAACAACTCGGCCACTCAAAAATCGCCACTATTAGTCACATCCAAATCAAAATGAAGTTGCAATGACTTGAAACAAGAAATGATCTGTAAGTAAGCCATTTTTTAGCAAATAAATTCAAGGTACAACTCTGTGCCGCCACCATCTATACAATCAGTCGCACCCTTGTGAATCATAAAATGACATAAACGACAACATCGACCAAAAAATAATCTCTAAAAACTGTATATCAGACGTCCCACATCATCCTTTTCAAAAGGTTTCAGGAGAACTAAAGTACAATGACCACGATGACCGGTGATTCAGACTTATGGGAAATCAGAAATCACTCTATGAAAACGAATCAGCCGCATGCAGCGCAAATCTATCAAAAGAAGAGCAAAGTCATGATCGAAAAAGACTACAAGATTATTTCAGACAGCCTCTCCTCCTCCAAGCTGCTGCTCTTTCCAGCCTAATATATTCTTTTCCTTTCCTTCATTCCCTCGCTCTCCAGCATCTCAACTTAAGTGTTCGTGCATTGTGGTCGATGGAGTCAGAATCGGTTATTCTGGGTTATTCTCCTACACGCGGCTCAGGCGTATCGCATTCTGAGCTAAGATGAATAAAAGATCAGCATGCAGCCCGACATCTCTATCAGATGGAGAGAGTGACACCCGCACACACAGTGGCAACGAGGTGCTGGTCACTGAGCCACTCCGCTTCATCAAAAGCACTTTTCTAATCCCTCACACACTGTACAGACCTTTCCACAGTCAACTGCACAACACACACACACACACACACCGCAATGACTGTGTTTGTTAGACAAACCTCCCAAAAACCTGATTGTGTTTCTGAGGTGTTTGACATTGCTAGTGCTAGAGCCTTTCCCAGGAACCATGGCAACGGCTGCTAGGTGAACAAAGGCCCAATTAAAGACTCTCATCTACTGTGGGCAGGTCACTACAGCAACAAACAGCCTTTATATCCTTCACAAGATACAGAAACACACCAAATACACACATAGAAATATAGTTCATACATTCTTTTGCCATTTTTCTAGTCCAAGTTTCTTTCACTGTACTTTAGTTTTACATAACAATTTTCTACAGTAAATACTGTGCAAATGCAAGCTGTCATACTAAATAACTATCAATTAGCATTACACAGAACTTAGTGTACTGAGTGGACAAAACGCCCCAATGTACCAAGTAAACAATTCACCAACAACTTTTGATTTTAGTCAACTTGTTAGCCAAAGTTTAGTTTTACATGATCATTTTCCTCTGTGTTTCTGGACAGTTTCAAACAGGTTGTTTATGCTACTATAACTTGAGATGACATGAGCTTTCTATATTTGGTTTAATTTCTATCTTCAATTTGCCCCACATTAACTTCCTGTTCAGTAAGAAATATGTCAGTATGAAAGATAAAAGTATCAGCTGTATGCAAAGTGACCCACATTTGGTTTTGACCACTGAAAATTTGAATATTTTACCAATTTACTCATGGAGCCGCATTAAGATCTCCATATCTCTGGAACTGAACCACTGAATGCCTTTAAAATGAAGATACCAAAGGGAAAGTTCATCAAGAACCTGGATCTGAAAGGATATTAAAATATCTTTAATACTTCTTGAGTTACAGTCCTGCAAACTTGAGGCAAAAAACACGTCCCTGTAAATTGGCTCCAAATCTCTTTTGACCACCCTCAACAAAATAGTGGATTACTCAGTAAATAAACATCTGTGACATTAAATATTTTGGCTTTCATCACTATTTATGTTTGTCTGTCTATTGAAAAAAAAAAAAATTAACAACATCAAAAATTTGAGCTGGGGAAGTTTCCAAAATTTGGTTGGCCAGGAATGACCCATCCGTCCTGCCTAGTCCAGTTGCTGAATACTAAATTGACATATTCAAATAATGAATATTTGAATATGCTGATAACTACCATGACACATGATGAATGATCTGTGTTTGCATAATAATTTTCATAAATGGTCTAGAAATTGTGGATTGGGGTGGAGTTTTGTTTTGTGAACATGTCTACAACACTGGTGGACTACACTATTTTATTTCAAAAAGGCAAGGGAAATCATGTTTTCAGGATATGTTGCTTTAAAAAAATGCAATTTCATAAACTCAAAAGAGCTGATATGGTTCATAAGTAATAAGGCTAACGACACAACGAATACAACAAATCCTCCTCTCTCTATGGCCTTATCCTCTTTCCCTTTCATATGATGAGCAAATCTCTCTTTTCAATGAACCACTAGCAAAGATAAAAACAGTATTTATGAAAAAATGCTGTGAGCACACCTGGAATAAAATGAAGACGGTAAAGTAACAGTCACATGGACATGCTAAAACATGTTAGCTCTCTGTCTGTGTATTTCTGAAAAAAAAAAAAAGTTGTCTCAGTCAGAGAGCCCACTCAGCATGTCTACCCTTTATCTTCACTGGACACAAAAGAACCCACACAAAGGCACTTACATTAACCCTCTTGCAAACACATAAATAAAAAAATAAGCTGCCTGTTCTCAATGAAGATCAATTCACTTTCAGCAGCAAGGCTCCTGGACTAAATTGATCACAAAAGCAGTTGTTCTTCCCTCTTAAATACTTTATCACCCTCAGAGAGCTGCACCCCTCAGGTCAGCTGACTTGCTGCCCTATTAACACACATAATCACATACAGGAAGCAACACCTGTGATGGACACAGATGTCTGTAGCACTGTTTTTCCAAATTAGACAGCAGAGGCAATCGAAATGTAAAAACTTGAAATAAGAATGCACAATTAAATATCCAATATCAACCAATATATGTCCAGTATACTGTGCATCCCTTAAACTGGGTATTAAAAAATACATATTTTACAATTATACATACATACATACATACATAAATTAAAGAAATTAAATTTAAAAATAAATTAATAATTGTATTAAATTTATCAAAGTGACAGTAAAAACATCAATAATGTCTTTACTGTCAACTAAATGCTGTTTCTTTCATTTATTTATCAAATAAAAAGTATATATGTATATATATATGTATATATATGTATATATATATATATATATATATATATATATATATATATATAT
>JAFVLL020002179.1:0-15934 GCA_021397915.2 Tor tambroides | reverse complement strand
TCTCTCTCTCACACACACACCTTTGGATGTCTCTTCTCCAGCTGTGTGCGGAATGATCCATGAGTTCATTCTGCCAAATATAATCAAGATGCAATTCTCACAGCTAGGGCTGGTGTGTGTGTATGTGTGTGTGTGAGCAGCTGTTCACAGGCGGCTCCCTCATCTCCTCTCTTCAGGGTGCCGCAAGCCCCTCTGTTGGCAGGGCGACCGTTGACACAGAGACAAACACACAGCCGAGGGCTTCTTTATTCACTTTATTAAGGGGAAGGGTCAGTCGTGGCCAACTGCGCGGTAACTCACATATTCAAACTATCATGTAATATGCAAAGAAAACCCTAAAATGACACAGTATGACAAATAGAAATTGTAATTTTGAACAAAAACTATTACCGTTTTTTTTTTTCAACTGCTCACAAAATCTTTACTTGTCACACAATTTCTGAAACTTGACACTCAAACACAAGAACCACACACTAAATCTGCAAAACCATACACTAATTCTCAGTGACTCATCATGACTCAGTTTCCAATTTAATAAAACACTTTTTGCAAAACACAACACACAATTCTTTATATAACACGCAAAAATCTAACAGGAAGTACCTTAATTTCCTTTTTCAAACACAACCCATCAAAATGCCACACTAATTCATCAGTGCCTCACACTAACTCCTCACATGTGCAAACACTCATTGCTTTACTAAACACCAACCAATCATGGTTTTAGAATAGGCCAATAAATACACATCTACACAAATACACATGGTTATTCACAACTACAAATTCTTACATTAAAAAAAAAGAAAAAAAAAAAGTTTGGTTTCAATCTTGCTTTCGTGTTTGCCATGAATTGAAATAAGAGCTTTAGGTTTTGAATAACTGTGTGTATATGATATAGCCTATCCAAAAATATAGTATTATGGCAAAGGTGTTTGCAACGCACGACAAATGTTTGCTTTTGAGATGTGTTTGTGATATTTTGAATGCATTTTGCAAGAGATGTGAGGCATTTTGCATTTTGTGTGTGCAATTCTTGGATTTGTGTTTAAAGTTTTGAAAAAAGGAGGCAAAGTTTTGAAAATGTGAGTAAGCAGTCTAAAAAACTGTATGAATACACTTTTCTCTTCTCATCAAGAAAATGAATTGGTGCACTTCACTTTCTGATAGAGTTCCCTCTTGTGGTCACTTCCAAAACAGCCATTAAGAGATAGATAGATAGATAGATAGATAGATAGATAGATAGATAGATTTCCTATTCCTTGTACACTTTCTAGAGCACTAGGTCAGGATTTGGCCTTATACAAATAAGAGCACTACAGTACAGTGGATGAATAAGACCACAATCTGATAATGAAAGGCAAGGCGTTGAGCAGACTGAACTCTGACACTGTTATCCGGTTCTGCTCTTCTGCTTGCAGATCAAAAGATCACATCCACTGTAAACAGATACTGGAGGCCGAAAGCTGAGCTCTTCCTGTGAGAGAGGCAAAAATGTTACCAGGCTGCATTGTGGCACCATTACAGCAACACAAAGTCCTGTATTTACAGTAGAAAGCTTTTTAAATAAATCAGATCACTCACCTACACATATGCGGGAACTAGTAACACACTTTCTATACTCCACACCTGTTTTACAGATGCCTGTAAATCTGTGGGTATGTGTAAAGGTCTGGAGGTTGTAAACTTTAAGACGGAAAAACATCTGCTCTCTTTTACTCCAGTAAAGTCTGTAGTGGTCAACTGATATGACTGATTGCAGTTACAATATATAATACAATTGTTCATTCAATAAATAAATCTTATATAGTTAAACACTGTGCTTGTGAATGTACGTTGTCTGAAATATTTGTGGGGTTTCTATTGAGAAATCCTTGTCTTCCTCTGGGAATTTGTCAGTGTCTTCTGCCTTGGGCTTTCTGCTGGCTGAGGGAACGAGATCATCTATGGGAACTTGTTGGAACAGAGCGAGTCAGATTTAATCTGGATTACAAATTGATGAAGGAGATAAAAACAGATTCTGCCTGAAGGCCCCTTCTATTCTTTGTATTGTCTTAAGGGCTTATCAGTCTCATTGGCTGAACGTGCCACCCAGCATTGTGATCAGGGGAAAAGGCGCATATAGTGTCACACCCGTATCATGTTATTGTATGTTTTTATGCTTTCATAATCTGATTAAAGTTAATTATTCAAGTAAAAGATGATGATGAAGATGAGGAGTTCTTCTTGCTGCCCAAACCCTGAAGCTCATCCTTAAAAGTGACAGTGATTGACAGTTGGAATCCATCACCCAGAATGCCTCAGGGTTTGGAGGATCTTTAAATGGGCTTATTAGTGGTGTAGAGAAAGTAAACAATCTGTAGATAATTGTGTGTGTGTGTGTGTGTGTGAGTGAGTGAGTGTCTGTGTGGAATTTGCACCACCAAATTGAACTGCAAAGATAATGATTGTTTCCAAACATGTTTCCTGAACGCTCCCAGCTTTGACAACTTTAAAAGTCAAAATGAGCTTGGTTTTAGCTTATTAAACATACTTTTTGAACACAAATGAATAGTAGGAGAATTCAGTTTTGTGAGGTGTGTGTAAAATTATGTGTGTAAGATTCACTTATCTTATTAAATGAGACTATCATCCCTTAGTCAGTCACTGTGTTTTTAGAGAGAGGAGATGAAAGTTTATGAGTGGTAGCACACAGATACACATTCCTCCATAAATCCATTACTGAGCACAACCCTACACCACTGACCCCAAACGAACTGGAATAAACACACACACACACACACACACACACACACACACACCTCTTTACTAAAGACACATGCCCTGTTCAGTTTACAGCTCAGTGTCAGGCCATTGTGTCCTGTGACCAGGAATTGCAAGTTAAAGGAGGTGAAGAAGACTGGAATGGAAATAAAAAAGTGTTTTTACAAGGGAAAGAGTGAGGGATGTGGTTATGCTTCCTTAGCATTGTTCAGTGTGAGATTTTTTTAATCGGAAAAGGAAGATTGTGTGGTTTGGTAGATGAGAATTGTGCTGTTTAGGCTTGTGGTTTGGGGGAAAGTAAGCAATGGGGAATATGTGTGATGAGGAAGAGATTAATCAACATCTTGCAGAAGGTCACTGGTGCTTTGGTAGGTATGAGAGGTGCTGATGATGATGATCATGATTGACTGTACAGTTAGTATTATGTTTTATCATGGAACATTTGGTCATTTAGGTATTTGGGCTTGTACGGTAATAACTGGATGACTTTTATGGAGTTGATAGGTTTGCTTTGGTTTTCGAAACAGAAGGATGACTATAAGAGTTTGCTGAATGTCCTCAGTGACTCCATGCCATGTTTGCAATGCACTGTAATTTCATTCTATGAAATAATGTATTTAAAATACATTTGTATGATTTTAAAAAAAAATTGCAATTAGACAAATAATATGCGTAAGTCTTAGAGAAATGCATTGTGGCGTATACATTTTCTTCTGACACTAACATTTCTGACTCTAACGCTTCTTAAAGCTTTCAAGCTAGATCAACCAAAGTTGGCACAAACCTTTGGGTTTGCTTGACTCATGTTGCTGCATCTTTTCTGACTGATCCAACTCATGAAATTCCAGTAGCGGACTTCCAAATAGGCCAAAATTCCTATAGACTTACATTGACAAATGGGACTCCAAGTGCCAAACATTTTTCATGTAAACGTGCTCTAATTTTACACCTATCAAGATATTAGTATGTTAAAATGTAATATAGCAATACTTTGCTAGCAACATGCTAACAGAGCCTATCAATATTCTAAAACATGCTAGCAACGTGGTAAAATGAATTTAAAACCAAAAAACTACAAACACTAACTCGTCAATTATTTTTTTTCTGTGCAAAAGCGTGGTAACAGGGTTGAAATGTTTAAAATATAAGTCAAAGATTTGAGTAGAAACGAGACTTTGTCTTTGAAGAGTTCACTTTTAAAAGGTTGAAATAATTTTTTACTTTATAAAGGGAAAAATATGATGGTAACATGGTTGACATATACCCTGGAGAGACATATCCCAGTCTTTTTAATTACACATGTAATCTGAGCATATAATAAAGGCTAAGATTCAATGATGCAAAATACACAAGTACAACCTCTTGAACAAACTGTACTTCTGTTTCTTATTGGCATGTCAAATAAAACATGGCGTCTATACCCTGACATGAGGAATAGTGTTTAGTTAACAAAAACAACAATATAAGACTTACAGGAGCGTACAAGGGGTTCTTTCCTTTCCATGTGTTATGCATTAGTTTTCATCTGTCTGTCTGAGCTGACTGAACTATTATGAATTACACACTGCATGTGTTCACACACAGACATAAATATTCTTATGCCTCTTTGATGTAATGACGGACTTGAATAGGATTATAGAAGATATTTGAAACATTTTAAAATACCCTTCATTGAATAATCTACTTGTCGTGAAACTGTGGAGCAGCCGCCCACATTCAGCTGTTGAAGGATCACAGTTCCCTCACAATCACTTCACATTAGACACACTGTATCAGGAAAAAAGGTTCGGCCAAACAGGAGTATTTGACTTCTATAGGCAGCAACAGGAAGCACTTACCACAAACAGGGTGCATAAATACAACTCATTATATTTTTAAAGTAAATCCAGTTTTCTTTACATATTTCAATAAGAAATGTCAGACAAACTGTTGTATATAATACAGTTATTATAGCATTAAATGAACCTAGTTTTAAACACATGAGAATTCTATTGACTCTAACTGTTCTTCACTGTTACCAAAGTTATAAAAGGTTAAAAATGTTTATACTGTTTTACTGGAGGGAAAAAAAACTTCATTGGAAAAAATCTCTATAAAACAGTTTTTAAAAACCTCATACACTATTTAAAATGCATAAAACATCATATAACGTTTAGTTTAACTTCCTAACACTATTTTCTAAAGGGTTAAGCTCTTCCTTTCACTGGCCTTTTGTTGGAAAAGAACTAAATATTTTTTCTTACATTATTTTATACCTCATTTGTGGAGTGCCAATACATGAAGCAAAAATAAATACCTTAAAAGAGCTTAACATATAGTGAGAAAATTGCGATAAAAATGTGTAGAGAAGGAGAGAGGAAGTGTGGATCTAGCACCTGTTGGCGAGGGCCCCTCGCTAAGCTTTACATGGGAATGTTAACGTCACCGTCACCTTTTTAGGTCTGGGAATGAGGACACACACACAGACTCCCACACACTCAGCATGCAGTGGGGTGTTTTCAATTGGCAAGTTTCTAGAGTTGATCACAAGAGTTGAGAGTAATCCAGACTCCATTAAAGTAAACTGCTAAAGCGTCTTTCATTCATGTGAGAGGCTGTGGAATCTGGCCAACAGCTGCTCTCTACAGACAGACTCTTAAATCCAGTGTCTAGGGTCATTGTATTGAAGAGCATGGCAGAACTTGGGGAAGAGAATAGGACAGACCTGCCTGGGGAAGGTAAGGGCTCCCGTGACGCTGATGTAGACGTGATAAAGCAAGGTTGCAATGACAGGGTTGAATGTTTGCTGAATGAAACAGGATTTCTTGATTTTCTTGTTGACTTACTTTGAGATTGTGTGTACAAGTGTGTATATGTGTATGGCTTAGCAGTTATAAATAGACCTGATAGATTGCTGTCCTGTGACACTAAGCGTACAGGGGAGGAGGATGGGTTTCAGGATTTCTCAACCTTACACTCTTACACTTTGGAAGATTTATTGACCCTTTAATGAGCATTTATGGTAAACAACAGAGCACTGTGCGAAAGTAAATGCTAGCCTACTATTTTTCACCTTATATATGAAGTAAACAATGAATCCCAATTGGGCCGTATCTCAACTTGTTATTGAGGAAAAAATGCCCATGTTAGATACAAACATCTGTGTGCCAGCTTCACACCGGAGGGCAATACATCAGACAGGCAGGTCATTCCCAACAGTAGTTTTGCTGACAGAGTATTTTTCTCCTCAGCACTTTTGCGATTCTTTTAGCACTCATGACACTAACTAAATATGACTGAATGTTTTTGTCTTACTTTAGCATTCAATTTTATTCACTTCTAAGAAAGTGCATCTAGCGTTTCAAATGATATTTTGATGTGCGTGTCTTCTGGGTGTGCGTGTCACATTTGATATAAGTAAACATTCAGCGCTAACGCTCTGCTAGCTTTGTTAGGGCATGTTTGCTTCTTTCGACTTTTGGAAACTTTAGCTTGACGATGATCAACCTGACATCTTTATTTAATAGATCTTGTCCCGACAGCTCCATCTGAGAATCTTCTGTCTGACATCTGTAAAAGTTTATTTAGCGTGTGTGTGTGTGTGTGTGTGTGTGTGTACATGTATTGATTTCCGTAATACCCGGTGCAAATGCAGTCCACAAAGAAACATTCTCATATTTTCCCACTTTTCTCTAATCATTCCATTGCATCTCTGTCTTTTTTTTCCCCTAGAACCTCTGAAGGGAAATCTAAAGGTGACTTCCAGCGAAGACGCCGAGCACCTGGCCCGTAAACATCAGGTTGTTTCCGCTAACAGCCCTGGTAGCCGCTGTGAGGCCAAATCCAGCCGCGCAGGGGTTCCACGAAGACACACGTTGGGCGGAGCGCGCAGCTCACGGGAGATCTTGGCCATGCAGCCCTCAGATATGGATAAAAAACGAGAGGCCTTTTTGGAACATCTGAAGCAGAAGTACCCTCACCACGCCTCCGCCATCATGGGCCATCAGGAGAGACTCCGAGAACAGGTGAAGACCACTCACTGTCAATACTATCTTGTTGTGCCAATGTCGGATCCAGAAGTCCAGAATCTGTCCACTAATGTATTTGATCTAGGGATATGAAACAGATTTGTGGAAATAGGTGTATTTAGCATCATAAACAAAGCTGAATGACAGCCCTGAGCTAAATCTCTTTATAATAGTGGAGTATCACATACATGTCATATTATAGCCACTTATGCAATACTTCCTTCAGCAACTTGAAGGCTTATAAAAACGCCCACTCTAACATACATTTATAATCAAGAAAAGATGTGATTGTTGGCAGTCAAATGACATTTCTTCTTTTTTCTTCAATATATATGAATATATATATATATATATATATATATATATATATATATAGATAGATAGATAGATAGATAGTGCTGTCAAACAATTAATCGGGATTAATTGCATCCAAAATTAAAGTTTTTGTTTGCATAATATATGTGTTTTGTGTATATTTGTTATGTATTTATAAATACACACACATATATTGTATATATTGTATATTTTGAAAATATTTACATGTATTTACATGTCTATATTTATAAATTATAATATAAATAAATATATTTAATATATAAAAATAACATTTTTCAGAAATACATACATGCATGTGTGTGTATTTATATATACATAATAAATATACACAGTGCACATAAATATATTATGTAAACAAAAACTTTTATTTTGGATGCGATTAATCGCGATTAATCATTTGACAGCGCTAATATATCTGTTAATGTCAGATTTGATAGGGTCTTTGCTAAATGATAAAACAGATTTCTGGGACCTGGTATGGATCAAATCCAAATATCAGAGGTTTTTCTTCTTTTTTTTGGTATGTGTGTGCATGTGTTTTTGTATTCACTGCCATTACTTTGTCTCACTGATGGTCATAAATATAGCATAAAAGTCACATGACTGAAACAGATGAATAGTAAAATATGCAAACTATAAAAATGTAATACAAATAGGTGACCCTGGACAACAAAACCAGTCTTAAGTCGCTGGGGTATATCTGTAGCAATAGCCAAAAATACATTGTATGGGTCAAAATTATTGATTTTTCTTTTATGCCAAAAATCATTAGGACATTAAGCAAAGATCATGTTCCATGAAGATATTTTGTAAATTTACTACTGTAAATATGTCAAAACTTAATTTTTGATTAGTAATATGCACTGCTAAGAACTTCATTTGGACAAATTTAAAGGCAATTTTCTCAATATTTTGATTTTTTTTCCACCCTCAGATTCCAGATTTTCAAATAGTTGTATCTCGGCCAAATATCGTCCTATCCTAACATCAATGGAAAGCTTATTTATTCAGCTTTCAGGTGATGTATAAATTTCTATGACTGGTTTTGTAGTCTAGGATCACATATGCCGTGTTGCACTACCGGGAAAAGAAGTAAAAATGTTTACTTCTTTTCCCGGTAGTGCAACAAGAAGTAAAAATGTTTATATGATCATTAACCAGTGGCTGAATGGTTTAAGGAGACTGCAGCAGTTTTATTGCCTGCAGGTAGTAGCTGGAAGAAACATTAAAACAAGTTATGTATCTGGCATTAAATTGTTGCAATGATTGCACTGAACCATGCAAAATTATAGTAAGAGCCACTAGAACTTATCTCATTGTTGTAACAGTGTCTTGTGTGTATGTGTTATCTATTGATCTTCAGTGGGTCAGCCAAAGGTTGTCCACAGGTTTTCTTTGTTCCGGATCTTAAGGACTGTGTTATCTGGTGGCTGTAAATATCAGATAGAGGCCATGCAGTGAAGAAAAGAAGTAGTGAAAATAAAAGAAACTTTTTATCTGGTCTGCTTTCTTGAAAAAACGTCAGTGAACAATGAGCAGTTTCTGCAGTGAATGACACATCTGGCAATATGAAACTGTATTCAGTGTGTGAATATGAGACACTGCTGTCCTTACGCTGCACATTCTTCAGTTGACCACAGGGATCACCTCTCGGCTGACTCATAATATTAGCTCCATTCGTTATATGCTAAATTATTTTTTTATTAAAAAGCTGGATAGTTTTCTTTCTCACTGCGACCTCATAACCAACCAACCAACCTCTAGAGCCGCAGAGTACTTAAAAAGGTTGTAAATAGATTGACCTCTCAGTCCGAACAGGTGGAGGTTTGTTTTATATTTTTCCCCTTTGGCCGAAAGAATCCATTTTCAGTGCATGTGCCCAGCCGTTGTTGCCTGAGGTGAGAACTGAAGTCTGTGCCATATTTGTTGTCAGGCCATGCCCTAAAATTTCCATTTTCTGTTCGGTGTCACACTCAAGTCAGAATGTTTAAGAAAAATGACAAAGTTTAGCACTGACCAGATCTTAAAGTACACTACTGCTCAAAGGTTTGGGTTAGTTAGGATTTTTTTTTACAGAAGGCTCTTATGTTCACCAGAGCTGCTTTTAGCAACTATAATATTGTGAAATATTATTACAATCTGAAATGAATGGTTTCTATTTTAGTATATTTAAAAATGTAATTTATACCTGTGATGGTATGTGCAGTCATTACTCCAGACTTCAATGTCACATGATCCCTCAGAAATCATTCAATATGCTGATATTGCTGCTTAATTTTTATTGGTTGCCTACTCAATTATTAATACTAGTTCTTATTATTATCAATGTTAATATTGCTGCTTATTATTTTTGTGGAAATCATTATACTTTTTTCAGGATTCGTACATTTATTTAAAATAGAAATCTTACTTTACTCTCATTTTCAATCAATATAATGTCCCTTTTTTTTTTTTAACTTACTTAGTCCAAGCTCTTGAATGGTAGAGTTGTGATCTTGGTGCACATAAGAGATCAAAATCATTTTTAAACAATTATCCCAAACCCTTGACCAATAGTGTGTACATTTCTGGTTTAATGTGACAAAAGTTTTCTTTATAGCACAACACAGGATAATTTATATATATATAACACTTTTAGATGTATCTTTAAGATTGTGAGAACAACATGCTTTCTGTAAAATGCACTCTTTTGCTCTGTCGTTCTCTTTTCACTCATTTTTGCCCATACTCATCCACTCAGTGGGCCTGTGGAATGTTATTTGGATTGCCCCAGGGGGTATTAAAGAGAAAAGGTGGGGGCAGGGGCCAAACGCCTTCCCATAGCGGGTGAGTGAGGGAGTGTTGCGTGTGTTTACTCTGATTGAAAACAAAAGGCCTCTCACCTGCTCTTAAAGACCTACACAGCAGAACAATAGAGGTGATTGACAGCTTCTCAAGAATGAGAGTACTTCGCTGCAGAATGCGAGTGTGTGTGTGTGAGAGAGAGAGTTTGTAATAGTGTAGGTGGGTTTACACACAGAGAAAGACAGACAGAGAGAGAGAGAGAGAGAGAGAGAGAGAGAGAGAGAGGAATTTTGATTGGTTTAGTGCCCAGTCATCCATACACTTGACTAACCTTTTTTCTCTGTATCTTATTTGTATGGCCAATCATTTGCTTTTACAATACTTAACACAGACCTGTTATTATAAAATAATTGCACAGACAATATAGAAGCATATCTTGTTTTAAAGGTGGGGCTGGTGGTTACTATCTTAGAACTGTTCAGTCCTGCATTAATCAGGGCATGATGCATTGAATGTGTATCATATGAGCTGTTCTGAATGTTTCTGTGTCTTTATTTTGTATGGGCGCTCTGTAGCTGATACACTGCTGACCACTGAACACTATCAGCAGGAATCGCACTTAACATGAGGAGTTTAGCATTTAGTTTAGTAAGCCTTCACCTGCCCTTCACCTCACACTAAATCAAAAGTAGGAGAGATCAGGGAGTGTTGCATCACATTTTGTCTAAATATCTTTATTTCAGTGGTTTTTGCATGATTTGTCTCAAACTTTAATATAATTTTAATGAAAGTATAATAAATCTACTGTAAGTGTAAATTAATGTCACGTTAAAAAAAAATTCAGTTGTCACCACTACTGAATGGAAAGCATGGATGTTTTAAATTTTGCGCATTAATTGATTATGGTAATAAGATTTATTTGTTCAATATAATTGTCAGCCCTGTTGTAATTTAATTTAGATTTTTTTTTTTTTTTTTTTGGAGAATATTAAATATTTTATTTGAAAACAGCCAATAAAATTAGGGACAATGAATATAAATCAAATGCATAAAACATAGGCCATGATGATCGTTGTATTATTCTATTATTTAAACATAAACAAAACACAATCAAATGAATTAAGAAAATTTAAATTAATAAAGCTCTCTGAAGAAAAAAAAAATGTTGCATGCTCTGATTCGATTTAGGAGTCATTTGACGTTGCAACTTTTCATTCACAAACGTATTTCTATTTGTGTGATGACCCGCCAGGTATTTTGGGTGGAGAGTTATAGGGATTTGAAGTCACCATAGTAATAATGTGTGATGTAAGCGCAGACTTGGCTCAGTTTACAACTAGGTGAGCGCGCAGAGCTGCTAGGGCAAAGCGCGGAGAGGAGGGGCGCGCAACTCGCACACTCTCTCTCACACTCGTGCTCTTCCATTGAGCGAACTGTACTTACTCCGGGAATAGAGACTAAAAGGACATGGCATGCTATTCTGCCTTCCTCCAAATGATGGGAATACTGAGAATGAGTCGGAACTGAGGACGATTGTTTTGAGGGTGCCTGCATATTGTGAAATAAGGTATAGTAACAGATCCTCATACTTTTTTTAAAACTTGCAGTCTATTTATATAAACTTAATCCATTCGCCTGCAAACTCAATCATGCGATTGTCTTTAGTCTTGCGCGCAAACTTCTGAGCGGCGCGTTCTGTAACTAGAGAAGGCGCGCGCATGTTTGCGTTTCTGCACGTTACTGTTGCAGTAAGTAACCCGATATGTGATTCATTCTGGAGAGTGACACGGCTGAAAAGATGCGGATAAGAAGGACAACAATGGCAGGGGTCTGCTTTCCCTAACCAGGTGAGCTCAGGGGGCGATTGGAGAGCTGGGAGGCTTGAAACTTTTTAGCCATCATTTGGATGTTTAATATAACTTGCTGACTGTTCATGCCCGTTTTTGATTTTAGACAGCGATAGACTTCTTGAGATATGTTTTTTTGTCGTTTTTCCTGCTCTCGTTTGCGTGGGAAGATATAAGATGTGAAGACCTGGCTTTTGGGGTTTGTTGTTGGCGTGTGTTGGCGTGCTAAGTTTATATAGTAGTTTGTAGGGAAGCTTCAATTGGCTAGGTCCAAGGTGCGAATAATGGGAAGGGGGCGGAGCTTGACCAAAGATGTCAAAAATAAGATGGAAACGTATATTTTTAGTGTATGTAAACGTTTCAACAATGTTTTAAGACTTTTCATTGACAACAAGATTAGTGTATTAAAAAGTATACTAATGAATCATAAAAACATAACAACTGTACTTTTATTTTCAAAGTATTTCGCTAAGAAGAACAATACTTTGTGCTAATTTGCTGGCAGTAATTGATAAAGCATTCTAATTCTTATGATTATTCAACAGTTCCCATTTTAAATAACAAGTTGTGTACCAGAAAATCACAGTAACAGGGTTGATCATTTCTTCTGACAAACCTAAGGCAATATAGGGATATATGGGATTATTTAAATAAAAGGATAATTATGATAGTGCCATAGTTGGCACACACACACACGCACACGCGTAATGTAATATGTTTGAATAAAACCTGTTAAATTCAGTGCTCTGCATCACAAGTGCAGCGCTATACCAGGTGAGCTACCAAGAAAGTTTACTATGTCAAAAGAGCCAAATATATGGAGCTGTAATGTAATGCAATTTATTTAGTTCACAAATAATGCACTATAGTACAAGTGTTGTGAGGTTATAGCATTGTGTTGTGGGAGGAACCATGCAAAACAAGTCTTTATTATTTGATTATCTGCCATCATTATTAATTTGTGTGGAAAGGAATAAAAGTTCTTGGTGTTTTACTGTCACTAGTGTTTATTAGGAGTTTTGCAAAAATGAAGATGGGGGCATGGTTTTCCAATGAGCCTTTGTTGGTTAAATTAGGTATTTATTTTTTGACTTGACAAAACATACTGTATGCCTAATAAACTGATAGACCATCAATAATGCTGTAAAGAAGCTGTCAGCGTTTGCTTTCAAATGAAATGAGCCATGATATAGTGTATTAAAAAGCTGTTTAGACCTGTTTGGAAAGTCATACTAAGTATTCATCCTGTTGCAGACTTTGACAGCTAATGCAATGACTTTAAGAGCATTGCTCAAAAAGGGATGAGCATTCTGGGTGGAAACTGAGCTTGCCGTCAGAGAGGAAGTTGATTTTAATTGTAGGATTAATTTTTACATTCTTTATAAAGACGTATGTTCTTCCAATTAGTGGTTGTGCAAGACACCATTGTTTATGCCAGTTTGAAACACTAACTAACACTCTCTAATTATGCTGGATAATCATTTGCACTAATTATACTGTAATATTAAATTGTTGGGTGTCAGAAACGTTTAAATGAATCACAATATTAGCAGTTTTCTTGTTGACACAGTCCTCTGCACTACAGTGCTGATCTTCTTCGTAATGATCTTCAGCGCAGTTTATTTTAGTGCAGTAACCCCAGCTGGTCACAGATCAACCGCTTGGCACCGTCCCAGTTCTCCATCATTGCCGTTGTCTGCCAAGAGCAGACATGAGTGAATTGATATATTAAAATGTTCGGTTGTGGGTCATTCCGGGGTCATGAGCTCACACTGGAGACGCTGTCAGTTCAAAGCGTCAGTGCAGTTTCAGTTTTGCATGTTTGGCTGCTTCATTCCCATGAATGGTCCAATTTCACAGGGCCATGCAAATACTGTGGCAAGCTGCTCTGATGGGGATTTGATGCTCATTTAAGCATGATGTGCAGAGGAGCCAACCAGCTACGCATTGTTATGGTGTGTGAGAGGTGCCTTTTATCATGCAAAAATAACTGATCGAAGGATGTATCTTCTTCAACTGGGTTTCATTTATTATGGTTGCACTTTGCACATAATATATGAGAGTAAGTAAATAAATTACTGTTGTATTAAAATCTTTTTTATTTACATTTTTTATTTTCAGCAGCCATTAATCTAGTCTTCAGTGTGATACATGATTCTTCAGTAATAAAGTAATATAATATGCTGATTTGGTGCTCAAGAAACATTTCTTATTATTCTCAATATTGTAAACAGTTGGGTTGCATAACATTTTTGTTGGAACTGGAATTTTTTTTTTTTATCAGGGTATAGAAAGTTTAAAAGAACAGCATTATTTAAAAATGAAATCTTTGTTATATTGTAAATGTTGTTACTGTCACTTTTGAGCAGTTTAATTTGTCAATTTCTCTCTTTTTCAAACAAAATCTTACACTGGTTGAATTTTTGAACGATTGTGTATGTTTACAATGATCTCAGTTTATGTAACTGAAACTTTGGTTCAGTTACATGAAGGTTTTTGAGAATGTGTAAATAGGTAACCCCATAGAGGAGGTTTGATTGATGCTAAGTTTTCTCAGGAGTGTTTTGGCTCAGTGTTAGACAGGTTTGAAAAGTGATCTTTCAGCATATAGATTAGTGTAGTGACTCATTCTTTTACTATTTGTTGCCTCTTTTTCTTTTATTCTGCTCTCTGTTGTTCCACTCTTTCACCCACACCTTCTCTTATCCTGTCATCTGAAAGATATCATTTCCTCTTTCTTCCTGTGTGTTTTTGTCATTGTGTGTATCTGTGTGTGATTTATATGTGAGTGTGTGGCAGTGGTCAGTGTCCTGTAATGAGAGGGGAGAGTCTGTGACTGTCCTCACTGAGGTTGAGGTTGACCTCTTCCATTCTTCATGGGCCAGTACCAGACCAAAGATCAAAATGAGGACCAGAGCTTCATTTTGTTGAGTGGAGCCAGGTTTGGCTAAAGCTGTAGTTTGATCTGTGATTGAAGTGTGAGTTTGGGGTCAGTAAGACTTAAAACTACTGTATTTTGATCAAATAAATGCAGCATTGGTGAGCATAAGAATCTCCTTTCAAAAATATTTACAAATCTTACAAACCATAAACTTTTGAATAGTAGTGTGTATAAAATGTCATGTTTTAGTGCTAAGATGCTACATAACCTTTTCTGCAGAATGTGGATTTCTCACAGTTATGCTACAACACCCACACTCAAGGTTATTAATGTGTCAGCACATTCCTTCCTTTTCAATTCAGACATTTTCTCTCCTTTTTCTGATACAGTTCAAACCACCAAGGTTAGCAGAAGTAGTAGGAAAACAGCCAATTTTCCAGTTAGACCATGAAATTGCTGATGATTACAGTATTTAATACTCTTTGAATGAGGCTGACACAGACAGTAACAGTATTATTAAAATAGCTAGTGGCATTCTATTATTATTAGTGAGCGTGTATTTGTTAATGTCTGTTCATATGTTTTTAAAAAGGGGAGTTTCCCAGGGTGGTGACCTTTGCTCTTTGATTGACAAAGGAGGATAATGGAAATTTAACCCTCTAGATGGGGATCTAATGTCTAGAGACAGTTCAGGGTTATGTATATTCATATATAGTCAGTAAGTTATTATATTAAAGCCTTTTTAGGCACAGACAAGGAGACTTTTTGCATTTTCTGCACTCAGTCTCTGTGGTAAAATGTGTAAAGTGAGAGAGTAAAGTCTTAGTAACTGCTGCATTATATATTTTTCTTGGTTTTATGCATCTAACTTGCAGCAACAATTTTATATTTTATTTAAACCAACAATATGTGAGAAATCAGTTGTGCATAAGAATATACTGACCTGCAAAATTGATTTTCTTATCAGTAGTTTTGTCGTGTTTTCCAATAAAATTATTGGTTACACTTTATTTTGTGACATTCTTACATTGTAATTACACAAGTATTGAGTAATATTAATTAACTACATGTACTTATTATAGAGTTACAGTTAGAATTTGGTTTAGGGTTAGTTTAGGGTAAATTCTATCTCTCTTGTTGGGGAATTACAGTTAAAACCCATGGACCAGGTATGATGAACAAAGACCAGGAGTCATAGATGCGATTAATTAAAGAAAAATTTACTGAAGAAAATAGTTTGCAGTTTCATCAGCAGAAGTCAGCTTCAACATTCGCGATGGAGTTCATAGGCCGCTCTGCCCTGAATATTATCAAATATG
>JAFVLL020002178.1:0-37906 GCA_021397915.2 Tor tambroides | reverse complement strand
CTCCCTCCCTCCATCTGGACTAGGTTTTTCGGCGCGAGGACACGCCGTTCCGGGAGGGGGCAAACTGTTACGTCATCGTTTGTGTTCCTTTTAGTAACCATGGTTTTTGATTAATTACTCCACCTGTTTCTGTTCTTCCTGATTACCTTCACTGTTTTATAAGTCACTATTATTGGGAAACTCCTTTCGTCGTGCGCTTTGACTAGGATAACACCCATAACAGTGAAATCTCTGGTTTAAAAGTTTTGAAGTAATGTTTTACATAATTTGAGCTAATTGTGAAACAAAAATAAAAGTCTTTCTCTTCCATGCTCTTCATTACAATTAACAAAAATAATTAAATGCTTTTCAAAGGAGGTCACACATATATCTTAAACTATAGATAAAAATTATTTTGTTGTAAAGTTTAAGATTTCGCGTATGTATTTTCTCACGTGATATATAGATAATAATATATGACAAGTACATAAATCATCTAGGTGATAAATTGATAAACATATTAAAAACTCTTGTGGCTCATATCGGTCAAAATGTCCTAACGTGGACTGCTTCTTGTTCGCAGGATGTTGTGTTAATAATCTCTACAAATGTTACTGAGTGACATAACTATAGTAGTCAACATTTGAAGTGGATCAAAAACTAAATTCAAAGTTGTCCTAAAACCAAAACAATACCTGTTCTTGTCTTAGGACAACTTTTTAAATTCACTTTAAATGTTGACTACTATAGTTTTATGTAAATATACAAATCTTCCACCCTCCTTAGTAGTAGTACTCGTAAAAAAAAAAGGTACACCTGTTTAAATATCAACAACATCACATCAAAAAAATATGCAAGATTTTTGTATCGATCAAAGGCATGTAACGAATCCGAAGAAAAATTGTTTTTCTGCAGATTTATCTATCTACAACGAGACAGCAACAAATGATACATTCCATACATTAATTACACAGTGATCATGTTTTTGGGCAAATGTGTTCATTAAAAAATAACTAACTAAAATTCTGCTAAATAGTGTCTCACAGCTCTACAAACATTTGATTTATTTTATTTTGTACTAATACTGAGCGGTATCCTGTGCTGGTTTTCCATTTGGGAAGGAATTTTGTGTATCACTTACCTCTGAAACAAAGGCATGACATAAGGAGTCCACACAGGAATCTGGAGGAACACTTCATTTCTGAGCGTCAGCAGAGAATCTGAACTCTGCTTTACTCCCACATCACAATCGTTCACACGCATGAGACACTTGTACTCTCAGATTTTCACCCCCTCCCCACGAAACTAATTTTATTACAGCGAAGCCTAGAGTAAACCACAACACTGATCTCACTGATCTCGCATTCGATTCACACCGGACGCACTGAGCACAACCATATACTGTAATCCCACAATACACACAATCAAACAGAAAGATTCATGCACAAGACATATTTTATTTCATCTACTTTCAGAATTCAGTGAGAATTCATTGCAAACCATTATGAGTCTGCAAACAAGCTATCATGCAGGAAGTGACATCATAGACCTGAACAGTACGCCCATAACACCATTTCCTGTGTCTCACAGAGCTGAAACTAAGTCACCCAGCACAGAAACAGTCCCTTCTTCAACACCAGTCATTAAATGTATCTTTTCATCAGTGTTCAGAACAGAAACAGTCTTGTTTTTTTCATTGTCATCCATTGGAGATGTACCTTGTTCAATGCTCACAACTACAGCAGTCTCTTTTTCTTCATCTTTTTCTTCTTCTGTCACAGCAGCAACTTCAGGTTTCTCGTTGTCGACCCTCCCTTTCTCCTGTTCAGAAACTTTCTCACCCTGTTTTTCCTCTTCAGTTTCATTCATCTGTGTCTCTCTGGCCTCCAGGTCTTCATCTACTCCTTCTCCAAATTCTACAGCATGCTCAACTGCTTTATAAGGAAGATAAATAAATAAATAAATCAGTTAGATCTCACTAACATCTAAGGGTATTTATTTTAAAGGAACAGTTTACACAAAAGTTTCCTGAAAATGTACTCACCATCAGGCAATCCAAGATATAGTGATTATATCACTTGCTCACCAATGGATCCTCTGCAGTAAATGGGTGCCGTCAGAATGAGAGTCCAAACAGCTGATAAAAACTTCACAATAATCCACAAGTAATCCACACCACTCCAGACCATCAACTGACTTTTTGTGAAGTGAAAAGCTTTGTGTTTGTAAAAAAAAAAAAAAAAAAAAAAAAAAAAATAATCCATCATTAAGAGAGTTTTTAATTCTATCCTTTCTCCAGTGAAAAAGTAGTCTGGTCTGAATCAGGAGAGAAATATGCACAGATCATGCATCGTTTCCAAGTGAAAACAGTCCAAAACAGTTCTAAACAAATATCTGTGGATTTTGACTACAGGAGATGGACTTTTTCATTGGAGGAAGCGTTATTATGAATTATCGATTACTATTTTGGCCAGAAGTGATGGTTTAAAGTTCAAACACCTTAATGATGGATTTGTTTCTTACAAACACACAGCTTTCCACTTCACAATATGTTAACTGATGGACTGAAGTGGTGTTGATTACTTGGGGATTATTGGGATGTTTTTATCAGCTGTTTGGACTCTTATTCTGACGGCACCCATTCACTGCAGAGCATCCATTGGTGAGAAAATGATGTATTGCTGCATTTCTCCAAATCTGATGAAGAAACAAACATATACATCTTGGATGACCTGAGGGTGAGTAAAGTTTCAACAGATTTTCATTTTTGGGTGAACTACTTCAGCTGTGGTAAAAACTTATTCAACTTTGCTTACCACACTTTGTCATAACAAAGATACAAAAACAGTCTATTGGTGCTCATGCATGAAAACAAACTGTCTGAGATGTTGTTAGACACTGACTGTATTCAAATGAACCTCTGACCACAAGTTCATAAGCCACTGCTGCAGTTTTAAAATCTGAATATTTTGTCAAGTGTTTAAAAAAAAATAAAATCCTAAAGATCTCCGAAATTAAATTTATTTGTAACTGTACTGTATAAATCTATACTTTTCAAGATAAGAACTCTTTAATGATATTTTCATTGATAGTTTTTGCATGAATTATATTTTAATCATCCTTTGTGCATTATTCTTACATCATCTTGGAATTTTTGAATCATTGTAGCAATGCATTCTGGAATCTTGGGATTCTATCTTTTCAGGATACATGTGAACTGGTCTTATGAAAGATGTTAAGCATACAGTCTTGTACTTTTATCTGTTTTCAAATATATTTTTGTTTCAAATCAGATGTTGTAATCAAGTTTGAAGCAAATTCTTCATCACAGTGCTGGTTTGTTTGGTTAAAGGCAAAACAAACAACTAAACTATGTTGTGAGGTTTTTGTTGGACACGTTGAACTATTACCTGGTCTTGATGTTGTGACTCGTTTGTTGTCCCTGTTTAGGTAAAAGAACGCCACCAACAGACAGATGAAGGGCAGACTTCTGAAAATATAAATGATCACAACCTCCCGTGAACTACCTGTAAAAAACAATTGATCTTTTTAAGTTCTTTTTTGACCATAAAACCTAACCAAATGTCTTTGTAGTTTGTTTGTGGCACATCCTAATTTTTAGAGGGAATTCTACAAAACTACAAAAGGGGAAAACCTGAGTCAGTAAAGCCAAAAAAAACTATTTTTCCTGTGTTCATCACTATTGTTTCCACACTATCAGAAAAGAATTACAAAAGCTGTCACTGGGGCAGTACCTTTTCAAAAAGTACTACTGTTCACCCTTTAGAGGTACAAATGTAGACCTTTTGAAAAGGTACCACCCCAGTGACAGCTTTTGTACCTTTTTTTTTTTTCCTGAGAGCTTACAGATGAAAACCAGTTCCTTTTTTAGAAAACATTTATGGAATCAAACTACTGTATGGTGAACTTTTACATCTAAGATAAAAAGCATCAATATTCATATAATATCTTACCCTGAGGATCCAAATGATTATAGTTCTCATCTTCTGGATTTCTTTTCGGATGATCTGGATGTTCTTCAATGAGAAAGGTTAATGACAATAATTAATTCTGACACTTGACAAATAGGCTGCTAATTTATGAAACTATTCTACATTTAAAATATTATTAATATATTATTTATTCACTTTTATTAGACACAGACAACAGAAAGTGACAGGAAGCCATTGAGAAACCCAGAACACCCACATGATCCATGACACACATCCAGACAATAATTAACTGCTACACAGAAAAATACATTCAGTAACATCTTATAAGTATGCACCAGCTGCTGGGTTGAAAAATGTGTGAACACTGACTGTAAAACAGCAGAAGATGGATTATCTCTTTATTCAACAGTCCTTAAATCTGATATTGTTTAAATGACATTATGTTTCATGTCTTCCAAAAGTAACAGTATTTTTATCAGGTTGGAATTTGTGTGATACTATCTCAGTTGTTGAATGAATGAACATATAGTGATGTTTTGATTTTCTCATATTCAAGCAGGAAATGTATGTCCTGAATCACTTTACAAACATAATCACCAACATTGTTTTCAATTAAGATTTTTAGAATAAACGGTGACATTCTTTTCAGGACAATACATTCAGACTTGTTTTATTCCAGTAGCAGGTGGTCTGAATGAATAATGGTGGACTTTTAGCCTTTTAATAACTTACCAGTCATTGTCTTTTCTGTTTGAATGTCACTGACAGATAGAGCTGTTCCAGTACCTTTCCTCTGAATCAGGAATGGTATGTCTTGAGTCACTTCACAAACATAATGACCTGTAGCATTTTTAAGTATGTTTGTGAGGTGGAGCGTCAAACAGTTCTGTGTTTTATGTTCACGGAGTTCCTGCTTTACATCTGAAAGTTTTGTCTCATTGATGTACCACATAACTTTAACTTTATGTGTGGTTTTACTCCAGCAGCAAGTGATTTGAACAGAATCTCCCTCATTTACAGTGATGCTGGATGGGCTCTGATTCACAGACAGCTCCTCGCTTGAACCTGTGACTGAGAAATGATAAACAAAACATTTGCATTTATTCATTAAGTAGACACCTTAAACCGAAGCAGCTGACAAATGAGAAGATATTTACATGTCTGATCAATATTTCTGGCTATATATATATTTAGAAACATTTTGGGCTGTAGGGACATCTACAGAAACATACAATGAAATCTGTTTTAGTACTGGATGAAAAGTGAACTAGAGGTGTGATTGAAGGATATAATGGAATTATGTTCCATAAATGAGCCCTAGTTCATTATTTTAAAAAAAAAGAATAAATAACAGCTGCTGTAAACCGTAAAACAAAAAAATCTTCCTCATATAACCAGAGTATAAAATACACTGCCTGGTCAAAAAACAAGTTGCTGTTTGGATTTAAATAAGCAAACACTTTAGAGTCTAGGTTTTGGATCATTATTCCAGTGATTAATATGTTTCTGGCATATTATATGTTTGCAAATCGTTTTAACCCTAACTGATGTAGAGTGTAGCTTTTAATTTCTTAAACAACCATGTTGGAAGACGTACCCATGTACACACTGCAGGATGAAAATTCAAAGATTCATCGGGCCCAAATTGTGAAATTTGGTTCCGTGAGCATGAGGAATCATTTTCATGTATGAACTGGCCACCACATAGTCCTGAGCTTAACCCTATTGAAAGTCTTTAGGATGTGCTAGAGTCGACTTTACAGAGTGGTTTGACTTTCACATTGTCAATACAACATTCCTGCCAAAAATTAATGCAACTTTTGATGGCATTAAATGCTGTGATGTTGCATGACATTGTTGAGACAATGCTACGACGAATGCACACTGTAATCAAAGCTAAAGGGGATCCAATATAATACTACAGTGTTTGACTTTTTTTGAACAGGCAATTTAAAGTCTATAAGACCACATAACACGCTTATGACAAAAAGGACAAAAAGAAAAACTTTGTATGGTTTTTGAGGAGGATGGGATGAGGGAAATCTATTAATGTAACTCCACAAACATTTTTTATAACATTCAATGCAAACACAAATCAAAGCTACACTGAAAAAAAAATCTAAGTAATTGTACTGTGTACATTCATCATTGATAAAATGTTGACATACCAACATATTTTAACTTCTGATATGATCTGTAATTTAAAAAATCTATCATAAAATAGAAGGCAGTATGTGATAAAGTTGATCAAAAATTAGCCTTTGCATGATTTAAGGATAGTAAGCATGTACAGATAGCCAAGCAATGACAGATAACAAAGCCAAAACGCCATCAGCGTAATGTAACAAAACACATTCTAATGTAAACCCAAGATAACAAATAAAAAAGACATGAGAATTTAAATAACTAGTATTTCGAGCAGGTGTTTCGGCTGGATGTGGCTCTTACCTCTGAAGCAAATGCAGGACAAAATGAGCCCACAGATCAGAGGGCAGGAGAACTTCATTTCGAAACGTTTAATCACAAATCCAACCTAACATAATATAAGCGCAGTCAAACTCGCTCACATTAAAACACACAATCAGTCATTACTTCCTCGAGTGTCAGTGTCAGTGTGCCCAAAGGTTCATCTGCCCCCTCTCTTTCACTTCTGTCTTCTGATCAAGGTGTGAAGTGGAAGAGTGTGGCAGATCATAGTTAACCAACAACACCTTTCATTGTTCTCAATATTCTCAAAACGGATCTAACTTTACCCATGGTCTTACAATGAATTTCTGTGTAACTCAATACTTGACTGGTTTGGTTTGATTCGATGAAATAAAAGTTTAACATGTGAATAAAATAACATTATAAACTATACATTCTATAACTGTTATATTTTATACTCATTCTGATGTTGATGGTATTTATTTTGCAGTACTTTACAATGCAATTAAAAGCAAAATGGAAAATCAGCATGACAATAAATAAATGCAAAGGTAGTTTGCTAATGCAATGATGACATTCAGGCATTTTAGCGTCCATTGTAAAGTTCAACATATCAATTTAACTAACTGACATTCTTAACGTTGACCTCCAGAATGGCTCTTAAACATCGAAATGCATGCTGGGCACTTCACTAAAGAGATTCTGCTCTCCTGCCTGCAGTCTTTGCGTGTTAATGAAGTCAGCTGCAGCAGCCCTTCAGCACTGCTGTCTGCTCTGATGCACCTGTGATGCAGAACGATTGTTTTCCGCTGCTGGTTTGACCACTGCTGTACTGCTTAAATAGAACAGCAGATGTAACGATAACCTGAATGATACAATCTAGTCAATAGTGACTGAGATAGAGATACTGTGAACAATTAAAGCTGCAGACAGCATTTAAATAACAAATTCAAGACATGATCGTATGACAACTTTACACATTTGTGCATGTCTTGAAATTCATTCCAATACTTTTTCCCTCAAACTGACACTTATTCCACAAGACCTTCCTGATCTGAGCTCAATATGAGCTCTAAATTGTTTTAAAGATGATATCTCAGCTTCATCCATTTGATACCACAGGGCATCTTCTCACAAGGTACTTTGCCAGGAAGTGGTCAAGACAAAATCCTGATAAACAGGAAGTGCGTTAATGACTGGGTGGGTTTGTGGTTATCTGTCATCTGTTACAATATATGTATTTTAAAACATTTCAAGCTAGTCTATTAAAGAAAGCTGTAGGGAGTCTCATTTGTTTCCATTTGTTAACTGTTTTCAATTAGTTCAGTTAGATTTTCTGAGCAAGAGGCTGAATTTACTTGATCAAAAGTACAGTAAAAACAGTAATATTGTGAAATGTTATTATAATTTAAAATAACCGATTTCTATCTGAATATATTGTAAAATGTAATTTATTCCTGTGATGAAAAGCTGAATTTTCAGCATCATTACTCCAGTTTTCAGTGTCACATGATCCTTCAGAAATTATTCTAATATGATGCTTTGACGCTCAAGAAACATTATTTTCAATGTTGAAAAAATTATTTATTTTTTAACAATTTTAAAAAACAATTCACATTTTAAAAAAAGAATCGTGGTATTTTTATGTACCTTGAAGAACAACATAAACTATATGAATATGGTAATCTTTTAATACCATGGTATGTATAGCTCATGTCGTGGTTCTAACATCTGATACCATGTCTTTGGCTTTAAACAGCTTTGTATTCTCAGGTGGAGAGAAAGTAGAGGAAATACCCCTTCAGACAAAGCTTAAACAGATCTGAGTCTTCCTTCAAGCACCGGCCCACTAAATTCCCAAAACAACAGCAAAAACCTCAAAAAACAACTGGAAGAGATTCCCCTACCTGCTTTAACTTTTTTATCCAAGCAGATAAAATAAGACTCACAATTTTCTCAGAAATCACACTCACTCTGGAACACAAATTTTCCACACATCAAACTACCAACAGCAAACGATTATTCTTTCTCCTCCACTCAACTGAGAGCTTTTAATAGGCCTCTCAGTAATAACCTGCAGCACATTCCTCCATTATCTGGCTCCTCCCACATTAATTAGCATCATGGTACTCCCCTGAATGTGTGGCGAAGACTGACACGGAAGAGAAGAAATCGTTGAATAAAGTTATTTTTGTTTTCTTTCCACACAAAAAGTATTCTCATAGCTTCATAAAATTAAGGTTGAACCACTGATGTCACAATTTTAACAATGTTCTTACTACCTTTCTGGGCCTTGAAAGTGTCAGTTGCGTTGCTGTCTATGGAGGATCAGAAAGCTCTTATTATGACCTTTCCATGTTTTTTAAACCTTGGGCTTCCTGCAAGAAGCTGGCAACACCATCCTGACATGAAATCATCAATGCAGCACCACACCGCGGATTACCTTTAGATTTCTGACAACACAAGAGCAAGAGACGCGGAGAAAACGCAGAAGACGATGATCTCATCTTCAAGTCAAGAGCCTTCATATAGCCGTATGCACCTGCTCTTACACGGTCTCCTAGCAACCAGAGCGCCAGAGACAGAGATTGATTCTTCAGCCGCTTTACGAGTATTGGGTGTCTGATCATGGCAGTTAAATGTTGGCTAATTGAATTGTGTTTTTTTGCTGAGCACTTTCAAGGCCGACGCCGCATTTGAGCTCGCGTCTCACAGCTTGAGCGCTCCAAAAAACATCCTCACAGGCACTTTAGCCAAGACCGCTTAATTCAATTCAGATCCATTCTGAGAGGCTTTATCGATATGACGAACAATCATGTGCTGTTATAACACTCACCAATTTTTTAACACTCACCAAGATTCTGGTAACAGAACTGAACATAATATTTATAAATATAAAGTGACCAAGCGAAATGTAATCAATAAAACACATATAAATAAAGCAAAACATAAACATTCGTGTTCTTGAAGTCAACATGAAATCAAACTACACCCTATTTATTTGGTATTATTGTATACACCTCATTATTATTATTATTATTATTATTATTCATTTTAAAGAAAAAATATTTGTTTTCGTAGTCTTTTCCCAAAATTACATCAAGAAATACATTTCAACATGTCTCCATAAATTTATAGTCTTTAAAATCAACATTAAATCCAAATTCAGCCTATTTATTTTTTATACACTATTTTAGTATATTTGAGATACTATTAAAGTTAATATTTAAAATAATTTCTATTTTTATATTTTGTTTTCATTTTAATTTTAGTTAAAGTTTTAGTAATTTTGTTGAATGTTTTCATCTTTTTTAGTAGATTTTGTCTTTTTATATGTCTATTTAGTTTTTATTAAATTTATTTTGGCTTTAGTTTTTTTTTTTAATACATCAAGTTATGTTAAAACTGAATTGAAATGAGAAATGCTTCTTTGGCAACTAGCTGAAATAAAATGTTTGTTTGTTTGTCTGTTTGTTCTATTTCAATTTAAGTTAACGTTTATTTTATTTCAACTAATTAAAATGTTTTTAAAGTTTTTAGTTTCAGTTTTACTTTTAGTTAACTATAATAACCCTGATATAATTTGTGCACAATTCAAGTGCATGTTCTTATAAAAATAAGAAATAATTAATGATTTTTTAAAATAAATCGATAAATAAATAAATAAATAATATTTAAATAGTATTGAAGTTATTATCTCTACTGCTAAGTATTCTTTACTGATGTAATCAAGGCCCTGTGGGTAAGAACAAAATTTATATTTAATCATATTAATCAGTAATATCTCAGCCTAACATGTTTTAACTTAATCAAATGCCAATGTGGGAATTGATTAAATAATAAAATAAATAAATAAATAAATAAAATTTAAATAGTATTAAGGTTAGTATCTTCACTACTCCATTAGTATTCTTTACTGATGTAATCAAGGCCCTTTAGGTAGGAAAAATATGAATATTTAATAATATTAATCAATAATATCACAGCCTAACATGTTTTAACTTAATCAAATGCTAATGTGCAAATTAAAGTCCCGTCCTACATTATTTCTCCACGAATATTCTGTTCCCGTCAGAAATACCTCACAATACCAAAGTTAAATGTGTTGCGAATGCTGTTTTATGTTTGAATTATGTAAACGGGCTCAAAAGCTGCTGTAAGGTCGCTTGTACGCGTCTTTTCACCTGGTTTAATTGTTTCCCTGTCCTGCTGTTTGAGAACCTGCTTATAAATTATTCACACAACTTTAGGGGGGAATGTCTCCCTTGAAGGACATTGTGTGAAAAAGAAAATCAGCTTAGCAAAAGGAAGTGTATTTTTCTTAATTCCCAATGTGAAACTCCACAGAGATGTTTGTGTCAACACCAAACTTCAATTATTTGGACAACATTAGACTCATTACAGCAGTAAATAAAAAAATCATATTAGTGCTTTTGCCCATGCAAAACTCGTCACTATAATGCATAAGGATTTGTAAGTTCCAAACAGGAAGTGAGTACACATATAGATCCTTGCCTAAGTTCCTTTACAGCACAGGATTGATGTTGCCCTCTGAATGAACTTGCTGCCTCCATAATTTCCACCTTTGAATTGATGAACTCTCTGATATGAACACATTTACTTTCACTTCCTCTCTCGCTCAGTGTCTGTGCTATGGGGCAGAAACAGTAAAGTAAGATGATATTAGATACTAACAAATATCATTCAGCGCACACACACACTGACACACACACACACACACAGATGTTCCCACATGAGGTGATTTAGATTCCCGCTAAGTACTGCTTTTACTGTCACAACATTAATCACTGTACAGCAACACACACATTACCACATGACTGTTCCTGCAGTCATGGACATTAATGCTCAGCAACAACTGATATATAGAACATATAGAATCAACCAAAATGGAACAATGTAGTTCTTTATAACAGATTTACACTTTCATTCTGTAATATCTCTCTCACACACAGCTGTTCATAAAGTCCCACAGGTGCAGTGTCTTTTGGGATGCAGTCCTTTGTGAGTTTGACTTTTATCCACCTCAGAAACTCCCAGATTCATAGTACATTGAAGGAACAGTTAACCCAAAAATGAAAATTTGCTAAAGATTTACTCACCCTAAGGCCATTCAAGATGTAGATGAGTTTGTTTCTTCATCAGATTTGGATAAATTTAGCATTACATCACTTGCTCACCAGTGGATCCTCTGCAGTGAATGGGTGCCATCAGAATGAGAGTCCAAACAGCTGATAAAAACATCACAATAATCCCCAAGTAATTCACACCACTCCGGCCCATCAATGAATGTCTTGTGAAACAGAATCTTGTGTGTTTGTAAGAAACAAATCCATCATTAAGATGTTTTTAACTTCAAAACATTGCTTCTGGCCAAAATATGAGTCCATAATCCATAATAACACTTCCTACAGTAAAAACATCCATCCCCGTTGTCGTCTCACATCAAAATCCACTGACATGTTTGTGTTTAACTGTTTTGGACTGCTGTTTTTTTGCTTGTAAACAGTGCTTGATCTGTGCATATTTCTCTCCTGATTCAGACGAGACAACATTTTCATTGGAGAATGCAATATTATGGATAGAGGACTCGTATTTTGTCCAGAAGCAAAGGTTTAAAGATAAAATGTCTTAATGATGAGTCTTAATGATGAATTTGTTTCTTACAAACACACAGCTTTTCGGTCACAAGATGATGAACTGGAGTGGTGTGGATTATTGTGATGTTTTTATCAGCTGTTTGGACTCTCATTCCGACGGCACCCATTCACTGCAGAGGATCCATTGGTGAACAAGTGATGTAATGCTACATTTCTCCAAATGTGATGTAAAAACAAACTCATTTGCATCTTGGATGGCCTGAGGGGGAGGACATTTTCAGCAAATTGTAATTTTTGAATGAACTATTCCTTTAAAACGGAATCATTTCATCTAAGAGGAGGAGCAAACTGCTCATTAAACAATTATTATCATGGGAACATCACTATCTTTACTTGTGATAGTGGCTCTATTGCTTTAAGACGCTCACTAGCCACTTGTCTTTCCTGCTTTTGTTATTGATTAAATTTCCTGCCCTTCAGGGGTCTGCGGGTGGATAAGACCATAAAACCTTATATTGACTCCCCGTAATGTGGAATTTTATATGGAATCGTGAATTTAATGCGAAATATAATCAGTGAAACAAAAGAGGCTTGTTCTGTCCTGCAGATTTTAATGTGTAAATGATTTCCTATTCAGCGCCATACAAGACAAAGACAGGAGAACAGTGCCCCCTGTTGGCGAATACTCAACATACAGGTTCAGAATGGCATAATTCCACATTACTCTTACTGTTTCAGCAATATACTGTATGTATACCGTGCATAGTATGTGAATTTTCTGTATGCACATATTACCTGAATGAAAACCTATTATATTTATTAAAATGTGCAGTATACAGCAGAACACACTGCATGGCATACTGTCTCCCACAATGCAATGCGCTTGACTTGACCTTCCATTTCCAGTGTGATAAATGAACCTGAAATGATATCAACTTATTTTTAGCATCTCTTTTTTGGCTTATTATGTAATTGATCTGCCAGCATTTTATAAAAAATTTGATTATAAATGTAAAATACTGTTTAATTTTAGCATCTAGCTATTTTTGAGAGTAATGTTCAAAGGTTTGTTAGCCTCTTATGCTCACCAAGGCTGCATTTTTTTTAAGATTAAAAATACAGTAAAAACAGTAATAATGTGTAATATTATTACAATTTAAAATAACTGTTTTCTGTTTGAAAATATTGCATCATTACTCCAGTCTTCAGTGGCACATGATCTTTCATAAATCATTCTAATATGCTGATTTGCTACTTAAGAAACATTTCTTATTATTATCAATGTTGAAAACAGCTGTGCTGCTTCATAGTTTTGTGGAAACCGTGGCAACCTTTTTTTTCAGGGTTTTTAAACGTTCAAAAGAACACCATTTATTTTAAATGAAAATCTTTTGTAACATAAATGTCTCTATATTGTCACGTTTGATCAATTTCTTGCGTCTTTGCTGAATAAAATTCTTAATTTAAAAAAATAATAATAATAATAAAATGCTACTATTTCAAGTAGCTATGTCCTATTCACAAACAACACTGTTCTATGCAATTTATATTATGTACTGTCTACTAAATATAAATTAAAATATTCTTACAGCAGAAATTACTCCCAGAAAACACACTTATAGTAAAATATCTTAAAGTTTGGCATTCCCATAAAATAATATTTCAAAATAGAGACCAAAACAGCTGATACTACTTCCAGATCATCACAATGGAAAGAGAAGTTTAACTAGAGCACATTACATTGTGGGATGCAGTGATCTAAACCAGCTTCACAAGCAGAAACAGCAGCATTTTACTAAAATATGCTTCTGAGAACATTAGTGAGTGATGACGTAAACGAATCAGTGAATTGTTTCTCTTTTTCAGTTCATTGAAACAAACCGACTCACTGAAGTGAATCGTATTTCCCAGCACTAACCAAGCGTTCTTCATCGATGTGTAACAGACACTAAAAATAATGGCTGAAGCAGGATATCTAAAATCCCTCCTGCCGAAAATTCAAGTGTAATGGCCGGATATCTGTCTCGGCGACACGCTCGCTAACCTTCGTCCTGCTGCGCCTCAGCAATGCTGCTACGCTCACACTGACCATCCTCATCAAAAACACTTTCCCAGAGTTCCCTGCTGTGTGTGAGGTTTATTCTGTGATCTGAGACAGAACAACAAAAAAACCTTACTGAACTGTACTTTTGTCAAGGAAAAAAAATGAATACAGCTACTGCTCTTTGCCACAGACGTGGGTCACTGCAGAGTACCTGCAAGTTTCTTAAAATAAAGTTATTGTTTTGACACTGAAAACCGTATCACAATGGGTAACACTTTACAATAGGTTTCCATTTGTTAACATCTTGTAATGAAAATTACTTCTAAAGCATCTATTAACCTTAGTTAATGTTAACTTCAACATTTACTTATTATTATTAATTATTAAAATCAAAAGTTATATTAATCTGTTATATTATTTAATGGACTAACATGAACTAACAATGAACAATTGTTTTTTATTAACTAACATTAAAAATAAATACTGTAACAAATGTGTTGTTCACGTTTAGTTAATATTAGTTAATGCATTAACCACTGTTAACTAATTGAACCTTATTGTAAAGTGTTACAATAAATGTGTTTTATATATTCTAAAAATGACCTTTCCACAAGTTTTACAAGCAAGCATAAGTATATTTAAATCTATTTTAAATTAATTATTTTTTTCATATTTTATACAGATAGTGATGTTTAATTTCACTGCATCTTAAATACTAATAAATCCAGATATTTATAATAAATTAGCACTGTTATTTTTATTAATATTAGTTAATGCAGTGGGTATTATAAATTAACAACAAACAACACTTTTTAATGCATTTATTATCTAGGTTGATGTGAATTCATGAATAAACTATACTGTTCATTGTGGATTTATGTTTGTTCACTAAACCTGAACTTAATATACAATTTTAAATGTAAAAATGTAGCCAATAATAACTAACAATACCTTATTGTAAAGTTTGACCAAATAAATGTGTCCTTAAAACCATCATACAAATATTTAAAACGTATTTAAAGCTGTTTTAAAAGATTTTTGCATATTTTATATAGATATTAATAATTAATTTCACTGCAACACCCATATTTTAAACACTAGGCAAGTTTCTTTTATTAAATCCAAATATTTATATTAAAATATTTAGGTAGCACTAACAAGTTAACTTTATTCACATGCAGTAGGTATGATGAACTAACAATAAACAACCATTTTACAGCATTTATTAGTCTATGTGAATGTTCATTTATAAATATACTTCTGCTCATTGCTAATTCATGTTTGTTCATTAAATATGAACTTCTTATACAACCTTATTGTTTAAAAAAAAATGTATTAGCATATGGAGAAATTAACATTCTAGACACTAACCTAGAAAATAAATGTTGTAAATCTACAGTTCATTGTTATTTCATGATACCTAATGCATTAATTAATGTTAATAAATTAATGAAACAGCACAAATTTCTCAGGAGAGACCATTGGCGAGCAGCTGATTTACTCCTCGATTTCTCTGGGGACTGTAACTTTTTTTTGGGAGTCTCTGAAATATAGTCAACTATACAAAACCGTACACTGTGCTTTGCTAAAATAGACATTTTTTGGGAGTGTATATTCAGGTGAGGACAAAGTCTGTTCAAGGAGACAAAGTTAAATTTTGTGTGTGTGTTTCAAAGTTGGTCTGAATAAAACAAACTTTGGGGGCCAAAGACAAACATCATTACAAGTTTGGCTTTGATTAAGCTGCCCGTGTGTGTGTGTGTGTGTGTGTGTGTGTCCCGTGTGCCCTACTGCAGGGTCAAACACACACACAGATTAATTTATTCAAAAGGCATATTAACAAAATCTCTGCTGAGTTAAAGGTGCCCTTGTAACCGGGTTTACGGGGACCTTCTGCCTGCAATAAATCACTCCAAAAACATCCATAATCTAAAGACAATTATCAGCAAGATAAATCTGCGGCCACTGAAAGCTTTGGGCCATATTTCATTGAAGGAAATTGGCAGCTCAAACCACAGGGAAACAAACTTGTTTAGCGGCACATATCTGATTTCATTCATCGGACATTGCTTATTTTGTCTCCCTCTCGATCTTTCACTTTCCACTCTTTTCTTATCATCAGTAAATCATTGGTAATGATGCTCCTGTGCAATTTCCTAGATTTTCTCTCACTCTTACACTTCACTTGAATACTAACACGTTCATTTAAATACTCATCACCTTCATCTCTCTGCTTAAAATGTCTCTCTTCTTTCCTCATTCATTTCACTGATCAACATTCAGATAAAGTACGAGAGACAAGGGCTGGTTGGGACAATTTTTCATTCTTCATTGGATATCTCTCATGGAATAATCATTAAATGAATAGTTCACCCAAAAATGAAAATGTGCTGATAATTTACTCACCCTCAGGCCATCCAAGATGTAGATGAGTTTGTTTGTTTGTTCATTAAATTTAGAGAAGTTTAGCATTATATCATTTGCTCACCAATGGATCCTCTGCAGTGAATGGGTGCCGTCAGAATGAGAGTCCAAACAGCTGATAAAAACATCACAATAATCCACAATTGATCCACACCAATCCAGTCCATCAATTAATGTCTTATGAAGCAAAAAGCTGTGAGTTTGTAAGAAACAAATCCATCATCAAGACGTTTCGAACTTTAAACCATTGCTTCCATATGCTTTCTCCAGTGAAAAAAGTTGTCTCATCTAGAGAAATATGCACAGGTCAAGCACCGTTTACAAAAAAACAGTCCAAAATGGTTCTTAACAAACATGTCAGTGGATTTTGATGTGAACAGACAACAGAGGATGGACTTTTTCACTGGAGGAAGCACTATTATGGATTATGGAGTCGTACTTTGGCCAGAAGCAATGGTTAAAATGCTTTAATGATGGATTGGACTCTCATTCTGACGGCACCCATTCACTGCAGAGGATTCACTGGTGAACAAGTGAAGCAATGCTACATTTCTTTAAATCTAATGAAGAGTCAAACCCGTCTACTTCTTGGATGACCTGAGGGTGAGTAAATTATATAATTTTTGGGTCAACTATTCCACTAAGACAACCCAACTAGATGCAAAATAAACCTTAAAGCATCAGTTCATCATTTACTCACCATCATGTTCTTTCAAATCCGTATGACTTTATTTCACGGAGCACAAAAGGAGCTATTTTACAGATTGTCCAAGCTGCTCTTTTCCAACCAATGAAAGTGAATGGTGACCAAGGCTGTAAGACAAAAATTTTCAAGGGAAGATTTTTAGTCTTTAGACAACTGACTTAATTTATGTTTCTCATGACCTGATGAATTATAAGCTTTCGCTTAAATATGCTTGAAATACATTTCGTAGTTGTGCATATGAAACAAAATGATTATTTTAAAAAAGTTGAACTATGTTGAAGAAGCTGAAATATTTGATCATTTTGATATAGCTGTAGCACAGTTTTCATACTGTTACTGTAAAATGAGCAAACTTGTATAATGAATAATGAGCAATGTTTTTAAACTTTTAATTTGTTGTGTATGTTTTCTGTTCAAATTCAGTTTGCTTCACATACACTGAAAAAACTGGATTTACCTTAAAACAATTTTCACTCAGAAATTGCTAGTAAATTTCATAAAATAATTACAAAGAAACAGGAAGTGTACACAATGAATTAAATGTGATATTTTGAATTAGAAAGACTGAAATAGTATTTTCTTATAAAACACACTCCAATAATTTTTTATCTACTTCGAAAAGTAAATTTATAGTTACATTAATCCATTTATAGTATATAGAATAGTATAGTATTTATAGTACACATTAAGACAGCCTGATTACTGATTACTGATGTCCATTAGTAAAATGCTATTTTACTCCAATTGCAAAATGCATGTGTATTAGGTCAGATTTGTGTGTTTGTTTGTGTGCTTTGTTAATAAATTAAGTGCAAATGTCAGTCATCTGGCAGGAAAGCTTGAATATGCAGGCGCTGCAAAAGTATAAAGCCACATTCAGCCCTAAATAACTCTGTCAAAATGATCAGAGAGAAACGAGCAGACAAGAGACAGTGTGTCTGCGACTGTGTAGGTGTTATAGGCAGACGAGAAGAGACAGCAGGTAAAAATTATAATGACAGCGCAACACATCTGAATCATCCGCCAAATCAATCTGAAAATCACACCCATTCTGTCTCCATCCATTTTCCTCCCACACATGCATGCAAATACTTCCTTCACAATTATTCACACACATGCAAGATCCCAATTTTACAGTCCAGACTTTGCAATACACTCGAGTGATCTCAAACTTTTTAGATGATAAAACAATAGATACATTAAGACAAAAAACATGTCCACAGATAGTTAATGTGAACTACAACACAGCTGTGGTTACTCTGGTTAGACACCTGTTTGAACTAAAAATGATGACGAGAGGTGAAGTTAGTTTTGAATGAAGTATCAGCACAGCATTCAGAAACTCCAAACATAAGATAAAACATCAAAGCATTTAATGGTTTTCTAGAGTGAGAAAACAGCCAGTCTGCCTTGATTCTAACACTAGTAAACAGCGCCACCATGTGTACAAAGACCATTCATACAGAGAGAGAGAGAGAGAGAGAGAGAGAGAGAGAGAGAGAGAGAGAGATACACATAGAGACATAGATACATACATACAGGGACAGAAACATTCTATTACAAAAAATCAACCAAAACATCTAATCAAGCTGGAAAATGTTTTTTTAAAAATCGCAAAAATTTAAAAATATATTACAGATTAAGTTAGAACTGTCTGCTTTGCAGGGTTATTTTTGTTAACTAAAACTAACAATATTAAAAACATTTTTGTTAAGTGAAAAAAAAAGATGAAAAAAAATAAACATTAGATGAAAAACCTAAAGAAATATAGAAATCCTGCCCTGGCAACTAACTGAAATAAGTTGAAGTTGAAGTGCTAAAATTGGGGAAATCAATAAGAACTAAAACTGAAATAAAAATAATTAAAAAACTAAATAATATAAAACAAAATAACACGACAAATGGCAAAACACATAACAAAATTACTAAAACAAAAACTGAAAATGAAAATGAAAACTGAAAATGCAGATAAATAATTGTGTGTGTGTGTGTGTGTGGGGGGGGTGCTAGCTATTATTTACACAAAGAAAAAAAATATATATTATGTTCTTAGAAGAAAGGTTTGAAAGGAAAAACATATATATATATATATATATATATATACATACATACAGTGCACAGCATAAATGAGTACACCCCCTCTAAAACTTAAAAAATTCAGCAATTACTGTTTACTTAGACGACATGTTAGGGATCTTTGGAGATATAATGTTCCAACAATCCTGCTTGATCAATTACCAAAGAAGAATGTCAAAATTATTCAGAAATATAAGATTTTCTTATCAAAGTGATAAAATGTTGTGTTGCAAAAATTAATACACCCCCCTGAAAGTTACTAAACAAAAAAAAAAAAAAATGTGTATAGGTTTAAGGCTATTTTTGATCAACAGGTAAGTATATTGAACCAAAACTTTTAAAGACAAGTAATTTCCTGACAACTAAAAGTGTTATATAGCCCACTGAATCATACTCAGACTTAATGCTGGCAGCAGTGGAACCATTTTGGAGAGAACTGCCAGGTGACTTATTTCTTAGCATAAAAGAAGACAGTGGTACAAGAGGAATACCAAATTATTGTTTTAAGTGTGAAAATATAGCAGAAGTAGCACCGACATTCATGGCTGGGGTCCTTACTCATTTCTCAAGGAATTAAGTCAGTCATTTTGGATATAGCATCCAAAATCATTCCACCCAATTGATATAGAGGAGGGAGTACAGTAGAAGTGCTTGGTACCCACAGTGACGTTCAGTGGTAGTAAAGCTCTTATATAGGGAAGAATGAGTGCTGAAGGTGTGAGGGAGTTGTGCTTTATCAACGCTGTCATGAATTCACACACCACTGTGTGATGGAGTACAAAAACTTGAAACAGAAGATGCTACCCTCCCCTCATTCCCTGCATTATTGGACATTTTTCAGCATGACAATGAAGATATTCATTCTCCCAAAGTGAAAATCCTTCAGTGGACATGTATTTCACTCAATCTTAACGCTCTTGAGCAGTTGTGGGGAATTTTGTGGAGATGAGCTGAGCAAAACTTGCCATTAAAGACCAGAGCATTTAAGGAGGTCGTCCTCCAGGAGTTAAACAGGACAGACGTGAAAATTTGTCATGAACTTGTACACTCAGTGCCAAGAAGGGTCAGAGCAGTATACTTAAAGTTCTGGAGGACATACTAAGTACAAGAATATTGTACATTTGCCGAATTAAATCTAGGGTGTACTCATTTCTGCAATCCTTCATTTAAGCAAAACTGGCTAATTTACTTATCTTACAGAAAATATTGGCATATATTTTGTCGTTTTTATTAAGTATATGTTTAATACGTTTCATTTTGCTACATCCGCCCACTTGAAATATATTGAGTGATCATTGAAAATACATCTACACATATTTATTCAGAGAGGTGGCACTCTTTGCTTTGCCACTGGCGTGGCAATGCTCTCTACCATCATACAGCTATACATAATTCTGAATATTAATAAAAAAATATATCAGTATATAATTAATAAAATAACACTACTTTGTCAAATAATATAAACAGCGAACCAAGGCTAAGCTGTCACGCCTGGACGATATTTGGTGCCCCTTGATTTCAATGCTTGATTTATGATGCATAGAGACAGGTAAAGCAAAGATATCTGTCGATATGATTTGTGAGCACAGAAAACAGAAGGAAAGAGAGAGAGAATGTAGATGCTGAAGATGTTCTGCGGACTGAAGCTACCACTGATCACAAAATCTGGTTCCCACTCATCTACAGACATTAATCTTCCTAAAGCGCTATCATCTTACTCTGATTCTGCAGCGAAAATAATGTGAGATAAAAAATGCCGTTAAAAAGTTAAATTTAAGATGAGAGTAGCTCAATTATGGAAATTTAATCCCTTCAATGATATGCGGTATCTAAGAAAGCATAATACCATATGAATATGCTTCAAAATGGTTAAATAGCTAACAAATAAATAATGTGCAGTATATCAAAATCATGTTTTAAATATTCATTCTTTATATCAAAATAACCAATTAAACTTTTTTAAGAGTCTTGAATTACAAAGCTATTTAATATTTTTAATTATTGTACCGAGAAAAATGATATTAACAATTTCATTCTTGTCTTTCCCTTTTAAAAAAAGAAGAAAAGAAAATGAAAGTGACGTATTGTAGAAATATGGTGACCCATAAGAGTGGTGCTCGTTTTGCTTACATCAAGTGCACACATGATGAGTAGTGAACAAATGCACACCCAAAGACAGTGGGCAGCCATTGCTCCAGCACCCGGGGAGCAATTGGGGTTTAAGCCACACACACAACAGTGAGTAGTGAACTAAGCACTTTTACACACACAGCTGAACACACACCCGGAGCAGTGGGCAGCCATTTTGCTCCCAGCGCCCGAGGCAGGTAGGGTTAATTTTATGTGAGGCACCAGTCGTGAAGTATTGAGGTGGAGGGCGCTGTAGGTATATCCCCCCTACATTCCACTATTCCGAGACACCGAACTACATAGCAGCACTAGATTACGAGTCTGACTCTCAACATTAGGCCACGACTTCCCCTTTTGCTGATAGCATGGGGCATACAAGTGCACATCTCAATAAATTAAGATGGAAAAGTTCATTTTTGCCGCTAAGTTATTTCAAAAAAGTAGAAACATTCATATATTTTAGATTCATTGCATGTAAGTAAAACATTTCCAAAAGTTTTTTTTTAATTTTGATGATTAGGCTTACAGCTCATGAAAGTCAAAAATCAGTATGTCAAAATATTAGAATATTTACATTTGAGTTTCAATAAATGACCATCCATACAGTATAAATTCTGGGTATCTCTTGTTCTTTGAAATCACAATAATGGGGAAGACTGCTGACTTGGCAGTGATCCAGAAAACAAACATTGACACCCTCCATAAAGAGGGTAAGTCACAGAAGGTCATTACAGAAATGTGTGGCTGTTTACAGAGTGCTGTATCAAAGCAAAGTTGACTGGAAGGAAGAATTTGGGTAGGAAAAGGTGCACAAGCAACGGGGATGACAACAAGCTTGAGAATACAGCCAAGCAAAGCTGATTCAAACACTTGTGAGAGCTTCACAAGGAGTGAACTGAAGCTGGAGTCAGTGCATCAAAAGTCACCACACTCAGACGTCTTCAGGAAAATGGCTACCAAGCCACTTCTGAACCAGAAACATCGTCAGAAGCCTCTTACCTGGGCTGTGGAGAAAAGAACTGGACTGTTGCTCAGTGGTCCAAAGTCCTCTTTTCAGATAAAAGTCAACTTTGCTTTTCATTTGGAAATCAAGGTCTGGAGACTGGAGGAAGAGTGGAGAGGCACAGAATCCAAGCTGCTTGAAGTCCAGTGTGAAGTTTCCGAAGTCAGGGACGATTTGGGGTGCCGTGACGTCTGCTGGTGTTGGTCCATTGTGTTTTATCAAGTCCATAGTCAATGCAGCCATCTACCAGGAGATTTTAGAGCACTTCATGCTTCCTTCTGCTGACAAGCTTTATGGAGATGCTGATTTCCTTTACCAGCAGGACTTTAGCACCTGCCCACAGTGCCAAAACCACTTCCAAGTGCTTTGCTGACCATGGTGTTACTGTGTTTGTTTGATCAGCAAACTTGCCTGACCTGAACCCCATAGAGAATCTATGGGGTATTGTCAAGAGGAAGATGAGAGACACCAGACCCAACAATGCAGATGACCTGAAGGCCGCTATCAAAGCAACCTGGGCTTCCATACCACCTCAGCAGCGCCACAAAATGATCACCTCCATCATGCCACGCCGAATTGAGGCAGTAATTAAAGCAAAAGGAGCCCCTACCAAGTATTGAGTACATATACAGTAAATGAAACATACTTTCCAGAAAGCCCAACAATTCACTAAAAATGTTTTTTATTGAGTCTTATAGTATTCTAATTTTATTGAGATATAGTGAATTAGTGGGTTTTTTGTAAATATGAGCCTAAATCATCACAATTAAAAGAACCAAAGATTTAAACTACTTCAGTCTGTGTGCATTGAATTTATTTAATACACGAGTTTCACAATTTGAGTTGAATTACTGAAATAAATGAACTTTTCCACGACATTCTAATTTATTGAGATGCACCTGTATATAAGAAACATTTTCACAATGGTGCCTGCAATTTAACAGCCCTTCAGTTCACCACTGTCAAAGGTAAATTATATGATGTTATAAATTAGATATATAAAAGTTTGAACACTTACTTTTTATTACTATTTTTCTACCTTATAAATTAATAATAGTATAAAGTTCTTAAAACCATGCAGTGACAAATTGTTAACATTTGAACTTCTTGGTCTAGATTTATAAACTCTAAAAAATTCTGAGAAAAAAGTCAGAATTGCAAGATTTAAACTCAGAATTCTGACTTTTTTCTGACAATAGTTTATTTCTTAAAATTCTGACTTTTTCCCTCTGAATTCTGAGTATACAGCTTACAATTCTGACTTCTTTTTTTTTTTACCACAGAAAAAAATCTATAAAAAAACAATTACAAATTTTTATCTCAAAATTCAAAGTTTTTTCTAGTAATTACCAATTTATATCTCACAGTTCAAGAGTTTACATGTTGCAGTTCTTAATTGTTTTTTTGTTTTGTTTTTTTTGACTCAGAATTCTGTTTACATGTCGCAATTTTTTTTTCTTTTATTCTTTTTTGGGCATAGAATATAAAAAAAACAATTTGTTATAGCAAATAATAATTTGTATACAATAACAAGTATACTTGCGACTTTTTTTCTCACAATTCTGAATTTTTTCCAAACAATTCCAAGTTTATATCTCATAATTCTGTTTTCTTTTCTTTTCTTTTTGTGTCCAACCCCCCAAAAATACAAAATGTGCTTCTTTTTATCTCATAATTCTGACTTTTTTCTAGCAATAGACACTTTACATCTTGCCATTCTGAATTTGTATCTCATTATTGAGGAAAAAAAAAGTCTGAATTGTGAGATGAAGTCACAATTCCCTGTTTTATTTTATCATAGCGAAAACGGGCTTCCATAGATTCCTGATGTGCAAACTGTGGACATTCTCTCAACAACTTAATGTAAAACGCTTTTCACATATAGCTATGCTGCACACTTGCTGGCTTTTTTCTTCTTCACCATTCAATCAAACTCAACTAAAAATCAAAAAGAAATGCATATGTAATCACAATACATATCCGACTACATCACTAATTTCACAACACAATTCCAGTCTGTTTTGCGGTACTGTGTCTTTAAGTGATTTCTGAAGGTAAGTCGGAAGGCAGAAGGGGTGTACGAGACGGCTGCGCGAGCCCGCTCCCGTATGTGGACACTCCAAAAAATGTGTTAAGAATTACAAAAGCAGGATCTGTAACACTGCAAGATAAACGCAACAGCTGTTCAACAGCCGTAAGGTGAGCCTCATCCCGTTATCTGTCGCTTGCATGCAGCGGGCTGTTACTTCTGTGATGTTTTTCGTTAAAGAGACACAATACAAAGAGGGTTTTGCAAAATGAACCGGCGAGAAGTGCAGAGGCCCCTTGAGCGTCTCGGCGCTTACATCTCAAGGCGAACTTTAGCTTTCCTCCTTCCCTTTCTTTGCTACATTTTAGGGGGGTGGATTATTAAATGTCACATTTTAACGCACAACTTCCGAGCTTCGCCCTAACAGAGCCTCTTTTGACAGTAAACGCGTGTAAACACGGCCGGAGACACCGTGGCCGGCAGGCGGAAGACGCTGGTTCCTCTACGGTGTCTCTTAGCTCCGCTCCCCGGTCGCGAGTGCAGGCAGAGCCGCGAGCTGCGCGCAGGGACAGCCCGGTGCGCCAGTGAGACGGAGCTCTGGCGGCGGGTCGCAAAAGCACAAAAAACACTACAAGTTTCTCGCAATGAAGTGCAAAGGTGATACAGTGTCTCCATTCGGCGGGAGTTTCATTGTGTCATCATAGCTGAGGGAGTTATTTTGTCATAACTTACGGGAGTTTATTGTCTGAGGAGATAAAGCGGTTGAAGGCAGCGGAGGGGCCTCGGCTACGGCATCGCTCGGGTATCGATGCATGTAGCCAATGCACCCTTAAATTAGCAATAGGAATCAATATGAATATAGCCATTCTGATTCATTTTAACGATTCTGATTCATGAATTGTTCCATTAATGATTCTTTTAGTACTTTCGACGAATAAGTATTTTAAATAAGTGTAATTTTTGTTCATATTCATTCTCCTCAGGTGATGATATCGTTCAGCATACGTAACAAAGCACATATAAATGTTTTCACGGATTTTATGGTGTATAAAGAAAATCATTCCAATAATTGGTTCTAACTGTAGCCTATATTAGATAAAAACGACTTAATATTAAAATACATGTTTATCATTTAATTTATTCGTTTATATAAAACGCCACTGAATCAAAACTCATAATTTTTGTCATATGAATAACTAACACTGTAACTAGACTAAGCCTTAAGTGCAACATAACATACTGGCAGTTCTTGGCTAATTAGAAGTAAAGAAAGTAAAAATTTACAGTTCAGTGAGTCAGATTCATTCAGCAAAGGCTCCGATCACAAGTGATTCACTAAAAGAATCAGTCCATAAGAGTCATTCGTTCGAAGCTCGTACCACTGCTGTCACAGTGTTGTTGATTCAGTAAAACGAACCGGGTCATAAGAGTCATTCGTTCGTGTTGTTTGTTCTTGCTACACTAAAAAGAACCGGCTCATAAGGGTCATTAATTTGAGATTCGAACATCGTTGTATGTTCGCGAATGATAGTTAGATTGAAATAAATAAATAAATAAATAAATAACGTTTAGTTTGCTTTTTCTATGTTCATAAACAAATATTGGCAAGGTTGTATCTCATGCCACTGAAACACCTGTTCTGGTGTTAAATCTTACGAAACTTAAAATGACAGAACATTAGATTTATAATGTTTAATAAGCCTATATATTTATTTATAAATAGTTAAATATCCCCCACAAATCTTCCTTATCAGACTCTTTTAGATGTTGTATAATTGCAATACACTTCCTGTAAGCTTAACAGTTAACACTGAATTGTGATTTACCAGTCTGCATGGAACAACACTTGGCCAAATATTGTATTAGTATTAGCCTTACCACCAAGTGAATGATTCATTTGTTTGATTAAAAAAAATCAAGTACAGGATTATATGGTTAGCTGCATTTTATATTTGCATTTAGCTTTGCTCTGCTCTCTGTGACCCAGCCATGACCCATATTTGTGGGCCTACTCATTTGCCTTGGAGGCTGGGGAGCTCAACAATAATTTTTATACCAGGCTCTGTAAATTTTTGTGACAGCGCTGCCTGTAATAGTGGAGACTGGGGAATGTTGTAACATCTGTTTTGCTTTAATGTCAGTAACCCTGTTTTTTGCATTCAATCTTTAAAATAATTTTTCCCCAAAATATCTGCTAATTAAAAAAAAACATTAACAGACTGTGTTTGACACACTCACAGTTGTTAAATGTGGGCTTATACACTATCCCAAGGTTGTTACAACCCTTCCTGTCTGATCAACCACTGTTCTAGCTTTTTTTTTTTTTACACATTTTAGATATGCATATCAAATCAAATTAAACAAATCAAATGAAAGAGAATCTGCTTATGATACCAGTTCTGTCAGTTAACTTTCATTAATCTGATCGCAATCAAATTATAATCTATTAGTGATGTAAATGTTGATTTTTTTTTTAACCACTAAATTGTTGTATGACAGTGATTTCATACTTGTAGATCATTTATATGTGGCCAAAGTGACAATTTTAAAGCTCTCACTGGTCCTGCCTACCATTACTGCTTTTGAAAAAATGTGATATTAAGAATTTAGAATTAAGAATATTGTTTCTTTCATTTTAGAATGTAAACAAGATCACTGGTGGAGCTTCCCCATGCACCTACATCCCTTCCATTCCGACCTTCTAGAATGTTCCTGAAGACAGTTCCTCCGGTGGTGGCTATTCATTCAGAATGGAGGTCCAATAAGACCTGCAGCCTGCCTCTCTTTTTCAATGACAGTGCCTCCGACAGCGACCTTGCCTCTGTTAGCGGCACCCCCATCCCACAGAAGATCCAGATGATTATAGAGAGCCTCCACAGCACCCAGTCTTCGGACATGAGCGAAAACATGCAGACCGAAAAGACTGCTCATTCCAGCCGCGAGGCTGGCTACAAGGGTCAAATGCGACTCATGGATACGTCTGCGAGATCCAGGCGAACAGGGGCGGACACTAAGCCACAGACCACCAGATCCGATACTGGTGATGATTCGGACAGTGATGATTCTGTGGACAGAGGCATTGAGGAGGCCATTCAGGAGTATTTGAAGGAGAAGGTGGACCACAAGCGCAAAGGGGATCCGATGACAAGTTCGCCCCCAGCGCCCAAGCTTCAGCGGAGGGAACCAACTGTCCCAGATGCTGCTAAACAACACACACATTCCAGTAGTGGCAAGGTGCTAACTGCTAGCAATCATATACAGAGAGCCTTGAGTGGGACGCAGCCCCTAAAGAAGAAAGTCAAGAAGAAAAAGCTAAGCAAAGAAAATCCCTTTAAGAAAGCAGACACAAGTAAAGTTTTGCCAGTAAAAAGTCTTCCTCCACCCAGAGCTAAGAAAGGATCTTCCTCATCTTCAGAGATGGACAGATCTCCACCTCGTCTCGTCATTAAAGAGGAAGAGGAATGGCTCGACTCAAGCAGCGATGATGGAATTGAAGAGGAGATTCAGAGATTCCAGCAGGAGAAAAAAGAAAAACAAGAAGGTGAAAAAGATGCCCTGAGATCTTCACGACAAAGGGAAGACTCTGAATCGAGCAGCGATGAAGGAATCGAGGAAGCCATCCGTCGCTTCCAGGAAGAAAAACACAAGCAGAAGAAAAAGAAAAGTCCTCTCAAACCTGCCCAACTTGCGCCTGCACAACGTAGCAAACCAGCTGTCGCTTCTCCCGAATGCATGAGCACTCAGCCACTCAAAGCACTGTCCAAGAAGAGCAAGAAGAAGTTGACAAACAAGTCTAATCTCCCTACACCACTGGGTGTAAGCACCTTTTTGAACAAGTGTACATCCCAGGGCTCGAAAGTCAAAGGGTGTGCACCACCCCCCTCAAACCCAAAACAAACCCACACTGAACATCAGATCCATTCCAGCCTGAAGGTTAACACTGCTGAGCTGATGTGTGCTGAAGCCATTCTAGACATCTCCAAAACCGTCATGCCCGAGGTGTTTGCGTCCAACTTAAGCATTGCTAACAGAAATTTGCTTCAGATGCCAACATTCCCCACTGTCACACCATCTGCGGATAAAAGTGATGAAAGCTCTGTTGACAGTGAGGATGGGATTGAACAAGAGATAAGGAAATTTTTGGAGCATAAAGCAAAGATGAACAAAGAGCTTCCGACAACAGCAGGTGCACCTCCATCAGCTTCAGGAGATCCCACTGCAAGCAAAGAGCCAAAAAAGATGATGAAGGAAACCCAGCCGAATAAAGCCGTCAGGCTCTCCCTGTCAAAAAAACGCAAGTTCAAACAAGAACAAAGCAAACTTTCCAGAGATGGTGACTTGGTATTGAATATTAAAGAGGAGCCTCCAGGGACACCTCTGATTCATAGTGACTCCACCAGAACAGAGCTTTCAACCACTCCCACTGTGACATCACATTCAAGTAGTCTAACCACCATGAAAAACAGCAAACCGAAGCAAAACTCCCCACTTCGTAAGGGTACGGATAGTAGTGTACCCAAAGACAAAGGTTCCACTTACAGTATGTCCAGTCCAAAGACTGTGATTGACAGCAGTGACAAAAGCAGCTCCCTGGACAGTGATGAGGATCTAGATGCTGCAATTAAAGACTTGCTTAAGACAAAGAAAAAAGTCAAAAAGAAAGTGAGGGACTTGAAGGCGAGAAAAAACGCCAGACCTTCCGAGGCTTCATCTTTGGATGCTGTGAAAAAACAGAAACCTTTTACAGACCAGAAGAGTATCCCACCTTCCAAACTTGTTAAGTCTGGCATCCTGAAAGGTGGCAAAGAAACACTGAATGTTCAGACTAAAAACGACAAGGGTCATAAAAGCAAAGCAGTTAAAGGCAAATCAGATGTCCAGAACATCAAACAATCTAAAATCCCTGCACAAGCCGACAAGGTGACTGGGAATGGTGGGGTTCCCAAGCCCCAAGATGTGGACATACCTTCCTCAAGTCCGCATGCAGAAGACGACAACAGTTCTGTGGACAGCGATGACAGCATTGAGCAAGAGATCAGGAGATTTCTAGCTGAAAGAGCCAAGGAGTCTACGCCTGTCGCCGCAAACACCAAACAGGAGGAGGAGACCGTAGACTCCTTGACCTCACCTGCGGAGTGTGACGTTAAACCAGAACTTCAAAAGATTCTAATTGAAACTCCAGTTTCTGCTTCAGCATCAGCCTCTGGTAAACTCTTCAAAAGTGAATCGCAAGCGGAATCCATAGGCACACCTGCAAGATCCGTGGATGCACCTGCAGAACTCAACAAGGGACCAGTCTTGACACCTGGCAGCTCTTGCATTATGGGTTTTAGGAGGACCGAAAGTCAAAAATTTGAGATCTCAACTCCAAGAGATCCAAAGAACGGCAGCTCCCAGATAGCAAAGGACACTCTGACAAGTCATACTATCAAAGCCAACTCCTTCACTACGCCCTCTGTGAGCTCAGAGACGCCCCGATCATCAGGTCATCAACACCAGAACCTATTCCTGATGAGACCCGTTAACAGCAGTATGACCGACGTCAAGGAACTTTCTTCGGCAGACGGTAATGACCTTGCCATCAGCCGCCAGAGAGTACCGTCAGCCACTAGGATACCTTTGAAGGATGTCATTAGTTCTCTTTGTCCATCGCCTATCTCGAAACCTCAGATTAGCTACCCTGCTGTCACCACTGGTGACCTCTCGACCTCGGCGCCCCCTGGGGGCAGGACAGAGGGACTTTACTTGCATAACCGCCTGAAAAGGGACCGACCACACTTATCCCCCGCCACCTCACACCTGTGCCAGCCCTCACCTATATTGCAACCCCACCAGGGGGGCAGCGTAATTCAGTTACAACGGGACCAGACTGCTTTCCCAACACCCTTAGCAAAGACAAACCACCTGCATGTCAGCCAGATTGAGGCAACTGAGTCAACTGCAAGTTTAGGAGAAAGACAAAGGGAGGGAGGAAGTGTTAGCAAGGAAGAGAAAGAGCAGGAAGATGAGGAAGAGAAATGTGTTGATGAGACAGATGTAGAGTCAGATGAGGAAAGGAAAGATCAGAAGACAAAAGACAGGAAGAAGCAGCCCCATAATCAGTGAGTACCTACCTGTCCTCTCCAAACACACACACACATATCAGTTGAAGGAACATGGTCGCCAAATCCCAGTACATATCCATGCTAAGATACAGAAGACTTAATGAGTTAATGAGTGTTTTGGTCATTGGTTCGGGCGGATCTATGGATCCAAATCTGTCATTTGCAGGTGTTTTGAAAGATTTCCAACCATACAGCTGAAATTTTCCTTTAAGCATTAGTTGTTTTACTTTAGCATTAGCCTGACGGACTGCGGCGTCTCATCCTGCATTTCAATGTTTCTGTCTTTTTGTACTGTATGATTTAGGTTCCAAGGGACGTCACGTAGGACTCTTTGAGTGTACCACATCCTTCTTTTGTATGTTTGTACATTTATAAATATATTTAAAAGCAGACATGATGTCATAAAGAGAGATTAAACTTTGTTTTTTATTGTTTTTGTGTTGTATTTTCTCTGCTGCAGCATTTCTGAATGAATTCTGATTTACAAACTTGGCTTTTTGAGAAATTCTTATTTGAGACTGCGAAATGTAATTGCAATTAAAAACCGAAGGTTTATGAAAAGATGACAGTATCATTGGTGAGTTTACATGTTAAATAGTTCCCATGTTTAAATATTTACACTATCCATAAAGAAGTCTTTTTTTTTCTGGCAAAAAATTCTACAAGTTAAATACAACCATGGAAATTGCATCTTTACTTAACTGTAAGAAGGACTGCAGAATGTAAAGGCTAAGAGAATGAAAACGGTTTCATTTGCATCAGTGCATATTCATTTGTCATCATTCAGACCCTTGACCTCTGAGAGGACAGTCTGAGTCACCTTTCAGTAATGTTAAAATAATCCCTGAGGTTTCTAAGTGAGGAAAATCTCCTCAGTGCAAAAGTGAATGACTAAGATGGGCCTCATTTGTGAAACACAAGCAGAATGAATTTCCATTAAAATAGTTCCCAAAGCCCTTCTTGTGTAAATCGTTCCATTCAATTCAATGTGACAATCTACGCAAGAACAGTTTGATGAACAATTTATTGAGAAATGTGTTCTGCTCATTTCATAAACGGGACCCTTTAAGTTTACATATGTATATAAAATGTGTATTACTTAGTATTAAAATTCTACAAAAAATGGCAGTAGCAATTATCGTATCCTTTACGCTTTTTTTAAATTTTCGAATTACTAACTTGCCCTCAACAAGCATATTTTTTTCATGATGTTCCCTTTTAACACATTTGTTTTATGTACTTAGTTGGGAATTCTTTATATTCGTGTCATAACCAGGTTATTTTTGTACCACTGAACAGCATTCAGAGATTTTTATCAGACTGCAAATTTCAAGGAGGAAACTCTCTCTCTCGATGTCTAAAAATTCACTTTTTTGCACATATTTGCATACTTCAAATCGCATTTGTCAAGTCACACCACTCCCCCTCTCTCATCCCTCTCTCTGCACCTGTTTCTTAGTTCCTGTTTCTGTTGCTTATTATATGTAGGTGTTTCCTATGTGAAAAGAATGTTATTTATTTTTGTTTATAGAAGAGAAGAAAGTAAAGACTTGTGCTGACTATGCTGGGCATTGCCAGCTTTCATAAATATTTTGCAAAAAAGAAAAAAAAAGGATTTTTTGGTCCCCTGCTCTGCACAGAGAAACATAACTCAAACTGTATCTCTGAAGATGTATAATAAAAATTGACTTTGAGACACAAGACTGTATGGTTCTTACACTCTCTCTCTCTCTGTGTGTGTGTGTGTGTGTGTGTGTGTGTAAGCATGCATGAATGTGTGAATTTCTGTACATGTTCCTAATCAGTATCTTACACAGCTTCCTCTGTGTCGTATCTTAATATAAAGTAGCTTCCTTTCTGACAGATGTCTAAATTGAACTAATGCCAGTCTGCGTTTCCTTGCATCACATGTAACTGACTGATGAATATTCAAATTATTATTTTATTTTATTTTTTTTGTAGTTTTGTCCTTCTCTATTTTCTTGTTTTTACACCAGAATAATTAAACACACATCAGGACACAAAAAGGAGTGGCCTGTCGATTTTTCATCACAAAAGAAGATTAGAGGATTTATTTATGCTGTAATGTAATTAATAAATTACTTCATTATTTGTCACTGAATATTTTATTACATTGTTGTGTCCACACGTTGTGTTAATGACTAATTAAACTGTGTTGGTTGAAGTTGTTGATGCATGATATATCAGACTAAAATGACTTGATTGAATTTTGTTTCAGTTTAAAATTATTTCTATTATACAGTTCTTTTAAAAAAAAGTTTGTGTGATACTATTGTAAATTTTGATGTTTTGATTTTACTTAAAGCATGTAAAATTCTAAACTGTAATGCTAAATTCCCAAAGAACACATCCAAATAAAATACAGAAAGCATTGTTTTAGATGTGTCTGCCAAATGTATAAATTTATACGATTTGTATTGACAGTATCAGCAATCAGACTGGTTATTGGTCTTTGCAACTCACAGATGCAGTGTGTATGACTGTGTAAATCTGTTTCTTTTGTTTGCTCCAGGTCTTTGTCCACCTCTATAGATCCAGGGTTGTTGTTAAGTCCATATATCGCCCTGGACACAGAAGAGAGGAGTCTGAAATTCCAAACCAGGCGTCTTCATATTCAAAAGCAGCTAGAGGTACATAAAAAGACTGTATTAAAAAATCATGCATTTACTTGCACACACACTGATGTAACACAAATTTGATGCACCTAGTACATGTAAGCAAATATATAGCCCACCTTATGGTTGAGTTTTTGATTTTGTGTGTGTGTATGTTGTAGGGAAGCATAACAGTCAAACGAAGGCTGCAGTTTGTGGTCAGTTTGACCAGGTAAATACACTTATTCTGCTCATTTTAATCACACTTTCTTGGTATAAAACGACGGCTTAGGTTATAGATGTTCATGTAACATGTATTTAGATATTTTCTTGTTGTTTAGCATTAGTGGAGCTTGTTCATAATGTTTTGTTTTATTACAGATAAACTGAAGCCGCTGGAAAATAGGATGTAAGGAGGTTCACGTGTTCGGGAGGATATTGTAATGTGAAGTATATTTAATATTTAAAAATAATTAGTTCTTGTTTTAAGTTTGTTTTTACTTGTCTCTCTGTTCCAATTACTAATTTTAGCGAGCGTTCTCTATTCCAATTATTTAAAATGTTCGTTGTAGTCACTGGTTCCTTCAATAAAGTTTTGATTCGTTTCAAATCACTGGGCTATTGTTGTACTTGTAGTTTTTGAGGTGTGCAGTGCAACGGTTTTATCAGGCCAGTGAACTGTATGGAACAACATTACCCACAATCCTCTGCATTCTTCCTTACGCTCAGTGGGCGGAGCTCGAACGGAAACATGGCAGCGGGCGTCTTAACTGGAGGTGAAATAAAACGTGTTTTTATTTAATGTTAATGCACTTAAAGTAGATTTTATTATGTAAACCATATTATAGTAGCAATTAACAACATTATAATATAACGTCTTGCTTGTGATTTCCAATGACATTATGTGTGAAGTTACGTGACCATCGTGTTTTTATAATGACTCTCTGAGCAGTTTTGCAACAGACTTTGGATAAAAATATATGTATAATTTAATTAATGAATATGATGGCTTTCAGTAAGGCAGGTTCTCCGGGGCCCTCGGTTGGTCTCTGTTGTGTTCTCATGTCACGGACAGACATTCAGCTCCGCAGCAGCTGCAGTCAAATCACCGCCAGCAGCGACAGACACCGGTGAGACTGTCTGAGATGGAATGATAAAGTGACACATGCATACAGAATATATGAAACCCAGCGACCTAGAGATAAAGTTTCTGTCAGTTTATAGTATAGAAAAGGAATTTTAACCTGGGGCCACAGGGGAGTTCCAGGGGGTGCTTTGAAATGTCTAGAGAAAAAAGTAATTAATTAAAATTAATTTAATTTTTAAAAAGTGTATTTAAATAATTTAATTTGAAACATTATGTTAATATAAATGTAAATATTATGTTAAAATAAACTAATAATTAATACAGAAAACAGTACAGTACTATAGTGCATAAAAACTTAATTTAATAAGTAAATTAATTAAATCAAAAACGTTTTTTAGTCCATAAAAAAGGTAACTTAATAGAAACTGAATATTTTCTCACTGCATAAATTGGGTCTAGTACATAAAAACATACAGCATCATGTTAAATTTTTGCATGAGGATGATCATATTTGGGTGTCATCAAAAATATTTAAATTTTTTTAAAAAATGGTATATAACAATTTTGAAAGAGTTTGATTTATCTTTCCCAACAAAAAAGTGTTTGATATCCACATTGTTTAACTGCATTCACATGAATTAATACAGATGTTTCATAAAGAAACAGCTTGCTTATAGAATTATTCCTGTTTATTTGGTTTACAGACTTTAATGTAAATATGTATGTGTTATTTTCTGTAAAGCCTTAAAAATGTGTTTAAAATCACTATATAAAAAATGGCTGTTATGAAGAGATTGTAACACATTATTCATTCATTTTGTTGCTAAATGTCCAGCTGCTACAGAGAAGATCCTGAACTTCCCACTCACTCAACCGGATTATTTCCGCTTGTCTGAGCTGTTCACCATGAAGGACCTGTTTGAAGCCCGTGTCCATCTTGGACACAAGAAGGGCTGCCGGCATAGGTTGGTCATTGACATTAAAGTGATAGTTCACCCCAAAATTTAAGTTCTACAATCATTTACTCACTCTCATGTATTTCCAAAACCATTCGACTTTTGCTGATCTTTGAAAAACAACTGAAGATATTAAAGATAACAATCCAAAAAGGTTATAAAGGCATCCTAAAACAAATCAAGTGGATGTAAATAAAAGGCAAAAATTATTCTGTTTATCATATAAAGCAGTCGTACTGTATCTCTTCCGAAGACCTGGCTTTCGTCTTGTGACGCCTTTATAACCTTGTTGATTTTTGGTTACCTGGACCTTTATTCAAGTTTCATTACAAATCAATTTTCAAATGAATCTGTGTTTCAAAGATTAACCAAAGTCTTATGGGTTTGGAACAACATGAGGGTGAGTAAATAACAGAATTTTCATTTTTAGGTGAACTAGCCCTTTGAATATTCAGTGTTTCTTCTTCTTATTATTATTATATTAATTAGAATAATATAATAAGTCTTATAATAAATAATACACTCAGCTTTTAAATAATTGATATATAATGTACGATTTTAATTTATTTGTTACTGTGTGTGTATAATTGAGAAACTACATGGAATCTTTATATAATATTTTTATGTTTCTATTTTATATGTGTGTGTGTATGAATATATATATATATTCATGCACAAACACATACATATAATAAGCATGTCAACTGCCACAGAATCTGAGCTTTATTACGGAATCTCTCTCAAGGCTGATGGAACCGTATCTGTTTGGTTCTCGTCTGGATATTGACATCATTGATCTGGAGCAGACAGCAGAACACCTCCAGCGGGCGCTGAACTTCACGGCTCACGTGGCGTACCGCGGCGGCATCATCCTGTTGGTCAGCCGCAGGCGGCAGTTCGGTCACCTGATAGAGACGACGGCGCGAGAGTGCGGCGAATACGCTCACACCCGCTACTGGAAGGGTGGCTTGCTCACCAACGCCCCCATCCAGTACAGCCCTGGCGTCCGGCTGCCGGACCTCATCGTTTTTTTCTCCACGCTCAATAACGTCTTCCAGCAGCACGTCGGCATCCGGGACGCGGCCAAAATGAATATTCCCACAGTCGGGATTGTGGACTCTAACTGTAACCCCAGTCTCATCACGCACCCAGTGCCCGGCAACGACGACACTCCTGTTGCCATGGAGATGTACTGCCGGCTATTTAAAATGACCATTAACAGAGCAAAGGACAAGAGGAGACAGATGGAGCTTCTCAAGGGGATTTCAGCCTCAGTATGAAGCAGGTCAACAAGCTTCAACATCTCTATCAGAGTTTGTGTGGATGTTGTCCTCTCATAGAAAGTTCAGTGGAAATATGAGTCCAAAAAGTAACAATTCAGTCATATTAATGTATTATTTTGATTAAAGTTCAGTACGTAAAACGTAAAACATGTGACCATCCTATAACTGTGGAAGCCTGTTTCTGCCATGGAATAAAAAAGCAATTGCAACAGTTCTGACTTTTTTTTCTTTGTTTCTTTTGTTTCTCTCAGAATTGCAAGACGTAAACTCGGAATTTTGAGGAAAAAAGTTAAAATTCTTAGTTTATATCTCACAATACATTTTTTTTTTCTCTCTGACTTTTGAGTTTCCATCTCATAATTTTTTTTCCCCAACATTTAATAAAAAAAATGTAATTGCTACTTTTTATCTCACAATTCAGACTTCTCAAAATTAGGTTTATATCCTGCAATTAAGATTTTTTTTCTCACAATTCTGAGAAAATAGTCAGAATTTTGAAATATAAACTAAAAAAAAAGTCACAATTACCTTTATTTTTTTACTTTCTGGTGGCAACAGGCTTCCATACAAAACTAAAGATATACAGCTTAATTTGAAAATGTAAAATCCACTGGTTTCAAACCAAATATTTATTGCTTTCTAATCGATTTCCATTGATTGCTTGTTATGTGCACCCAATAAATTTTCACAAATCCAAAATGTGATGTTCATTATTCTATGTACTTATGTACATAAATGTGAGTTTTCAAATTACTTTTAGTATTTTGGCACCACTAGCAGAATTAACTCAGTGTCAGTAATAATAATAATAATGTTTTTTGTCATTATATATATATATCAGGCCTGTAGCCAGCCCTAGTGGAAGGGGGGGGGGGGGGGTTCTTTTTTTAAAAAAAGTGGACCTTTTTCAGTTTTCACCCATTTTGGTATTTAGTTTTTAGTTTCAAATGCTTCATTTTGGTGACATCTCATGCACCAATTTGTGCTGGATTAGTATGTCTGCTGGTATCTTAATGAGCACAATTTTAATGAAAAATATTTGATGTTGTCAAACTGCTTACCAAGATCATGTACCACCTTCTTCAGTAAATATACACAAATACTTATTAAAGCATTAAATTACTTAAGAGCCATGAGTGACATTATTAATGCAAAAAATGCACAGATCCGTTATATTGACACACATCTAATATTGTTTGTTTATGATCAGGGGTGTTTCTAGGATTTGAAAACATCTGGGGCTGCGGCCAAAACATCAGGGGCTAATGGACGTGGTTGGGGGCTCATATCATGCTCATGTAAGACGTTAGTGAGGCAGTGGTGGGTGGTCCTGTTTCCCTCTAGGGGGGTCCGGGGGCATGCCCCCCCGGGAGAAAATTTTATACATTTTAAATTTAAATGCATTAATCTGGTGCACTTTGAGAGTTCAAAAATAAGAGCTCCAACCCATTTTCAGTGTGCAAATTGAACAA
>JAFVLL020002177.1:0-27045 GCA_021397915.2 Tor tambroides | reverse complement strand
CACACACACACACACACACATATACACACACACACATACATATATTCTATAAACATTTTCATGACCTTTCCATGTCTGGAAAAAGCACACTTTTGAAATATGCTGTAATTTACAAGTTAGAAACTGATCTCAAAATAAAAAATAAATAAATAAAAAAAGTTAATAAGTTGTATAAAATAAGTTGTAATTTAGACTGCAATACAACTTTGTATAACTACAACATCATGAAAAATAGCAGCATTAATAAATAAACATTTTTTTAATTAATATTAAGTACAATCATATTTTTTTTTTCATTTGTGTAAATATATTGTAAAAACTGAAAAATTGTTTTGCATTACAGTTATCAAACACGGAATGAAGTGTTAGGAATGAAAAACACATTCTAAGCTGGTGTTTTCAGCAGGGATGTCTTTTCTCTACTGAAAGTGCTCTGTTTGAAACTTGTTTTATTGGTAAAAGTCAACTGCTCATGTCTAATTTTGGCAATGTCACATTGTCTCATTCAGCACAGATGAATGGTGTCTCTCTATGATGTATTACCCCACACAAAAATGGTACAAACAGCTGCATCATCTGCAATCCCCACAGAAAACAGCAATTTCAAAGCTTCTCAAATTACATATGAATATCACACGAGGTGTGATGAATGCCATTTGATGTTAAACATGGATGAGTTTCTTTGTCTGCCAAATCTCTTCTTAGGCATGCAATGACCCAGCTTCGAATAACTGGCAAAATAAGCGCGCTGTTAGAGAAACCAGCAAGGTTCCCTTTACTAACAGCCTGCCAATCAAAAGTAATTGACAGCAGCATGACAGATGCTGTTGGACTGAGGAGTGGGTTGGATAAAGAGCTTATATGATGGGCCAATATGTCTTTGTCTCTTTTCTTGTTTCATTCAGTTTTTTTTTCCCAACAGGGAGTGATTTGAAAAGGCTGATGCTTCCTTTGAAACCCAACATCGGCTGTTGGGTTGTTAACAAACAGAGACCATTTACTGTTGTAGTGCACACACAGATACACAGATATATAGAAGGGAGAAAAAGCTTTTAGTCCTGCTTTCACACAGTCTGTACGATCAAAGCGGAGTGTTTCACAATAGCGACTGCACTGCCATCAACAGCTAATGCAGAGAAACAGCCGCTATGGAATATAGTGAAAGGAGCAGACGAAGTGGCCACTCATTAGGTTTACTGAAAGCACCCTCCACACACTATACAACATGAAGTATGCATCCCTTAGCAGCTGAGGAAGTGCTAACAATGTGGTCGTCCAATCTTTCCAGAAGCATTCATGCCAAGAAATAGTGATTCCTTTTATCAGGAATTGAATAAATTGGAATCTTTTAGTTTGTGTAAGCTTTTCAAATCAACAAAAAAGCCCCCACACTGGAACAATTAATGGATAATTTATGTTAACAACTGTCGATATCTGTGATAATGTGTTTACATGCATATTTGCATAAATATACGTGCAAGCATGTTTCTGGCCGTGTTCTCAGAGGCCCCCTACTGGCTTTCATCTACAGCCTCCCAGCGATATTGTGTCAGACATCCTAAAGCCGTAAGCATCAGGATCACAAAACCCACAGGAAATTAAATCAGAGCTGACAACAATGTCTGACAAAAGAGCTGACGATACACACTGCTCACAAGGACATGGTTCATATAGTACATGCTGCATGACATGGCATAAGTTCAGAAACATCTGATGGCTAGAACAAAAAATACCTGTTAAACAAACAGAAATAAACCAAAGCACATACTATTATAAATACTAATGTATATATAAATGCATAAATACAACATATACATACACAAACATGTCAATAGATTCATTTTCAAAGGTATATAAAAGGTACTTTAACCACAATTTTTACAATGTTGCATGTATTAAAACTCCAAATGCATTATTTCTGAATATCAAAATAGGATTTTCCATCTCAATAATTCACTTTCTACAAACCACCAGTCTAGCTTCAGAATGTATTACATCAAATACATTAACAACAAACTAAATATCTAGCCATGCCAAATTCATGGTTAGCTATAAACACAACAATGACAATCAGCCTCAGAATGGAAAAGTTAGCTGTAGGAGGGACTGAGATCTGTCCACACATCAACCCTGTAAAATCAACGTTCATAAACTGTCTGTCGAACTCAATATAAGATATCCCAACCTCAAGACTATAGACCAGAGTATTTGAGACCACAATGCCACAACACCACTTTCCAAAATTAACATACTGTCTGAAAACACTTTCATAAATATGATACACAACAGCATTACAATGGATCAAGCAGCAATTCTGAACACTACTACGATTAAGAATTTGTATAGATAACTGCAAATTATATACATACATGTATATATACACAACTTCCTGTAAGAAAATTAAAAAAGAGATCAGTTACCTGGCATACTTCATAAAGGAGTTTGTATTGCTCTTGAGGCTTCTGTAGAGTACAAACTCTGCACCCCATCATGGACAGATCACACCATCTAGTCTTACTCTTGGAGGAGACCAGGAACTCAGTGCGCTCCCTCCCTCTGTCTGTCTGTCTCTCTCTCGCTCCTTCACATGTGGCTGCCCACTTCACCATACACCTTGTCTTTTCTCTTCCTCCTTCAGTGTTTCTCACTTTCTTTCTTCTGAAAGCTTCACACAAGCTCTGCAGCATGAACTATGATTCAGTATGAGTATGTGCATGAAGGTCTGAGCCTCTCTGGATCTGTCTGCTTACACCGGCAACCCTCTACTACTTATGCACGCCCACTTATGCATATTAAGCACAGCCTCATTGCATATTCATTAGGAGGCAGTCCTACAGTGCTGCTGTGTGTACATTGTGACTTGAGTGCATTTCAGTCTGCGCAGCAGTGACTGCTGAATGGGGTCTGATAATTAAGCAAATTGCAATAATTTGTGACAAGCCATTCAAATAATTGTTAATGCAACAAAAGATGTTTTCTTTTCTCCACTAATATTGAAGGATAATTGAATTTTAAAGAATTCTAAAAACAATAACACTCAGTTTCGTCTTTATTTCTTTCTTTGGTTTATAGCATGCAAAATGACAAAAGAATAATCAGGGCAATCCTTGGGGCTTTTTCTTCACTAATAAGTGGGCTGACAGCCAAGCAAACAAATCTACAGAAGGAACGTTTCTTTTTCGCCTCATGGACCAGGCCGAGGTGACTGATGCAAAACGACACTGTGCTCTTGGTTCCCCGCTAATGCGTGAGTTGCCCTTTACGGCACCATAGCCGACAATAGAGCAGTGCAGACCTGGCATCGGCCATGTCCACCACTGTGGTGCCACTCAGCCAACCAAACATAAGTGCCAATTAGAAGGATGTCAAACCCTGCTGGGGCAGTGTTTCTTATTCACGCAAGGGGAACTATGATATAATTTCATAAACTAATGGAACATTTTGCAAATTGCTGTACAACAGGTTCCTAGTAGGCACTCTTACTCAACCACTGTAATAAATCACTTGCATTAAGTGAAAAAACTAGAATCTATCAATTTTACCTCAGAAATTAATGACTGCTGCCAGTGTGTGCCTTTTATTACATACACATTTAAAAATACAAACCAGTCAAAAATAACTAAATATATATTATATTTTGATGTATGACTATTTTAACAATGTCTTTGCTACTATGTTCCTGGGCCTTGAACGTGGTAGATCCCTTGCTGTCTATGCAAGGTCAGAAAGCTCTCGGATTTCATCAAAAATATCTTAATTTGTGTTCCAAAGATGAACAAAGGTCTCACAGGTTTGGAACAACATGAGGGTGAGTAATTAATGACACAGTTTTCATTTTTGAGTGAGTATCATTGGCCAATGTATCATGCATCTCTAGTGGAAATACAACATACATGTCAACTACACAAAAGGAGATGATATCGAATGAGTATTTCAAATGTCGTCTGAAAATATAGAGTATGTTATTTCTTTGGCATGACAGTTGAATGTCTGTCCACATTCCATACACGTCTCTGTATTTTCATAAACACGTTTTGCAACCCAAAGATATCAGAGGAATGTGAATGGCTTGTCTTGTTGTATATTCAGGGTTATCAGATGAGAAAATATTATTTCAGACGTGTGTTTAAGCTGCCTCTGCCCTGCATGAGCTATCATCTCATTGACCGGGAATGTGCCATCAGGGAGCAGCACAGGAAGGTAGTTGGCATGGACCATCCTTTCCTACCAGCCTCTGTGAGAAAGGCTATGATGAGAACTGAAGTGTATTTGTATGCATGTTTACGTTTAATCTGGTGGCAGAGGAGGGATTTCCTCCGACCAGATGTTTCCATATGATATATAACTGTCCCAGTTTCCTGCCGTTTCCCAGTCTGGCTCTATAGGATCATTCCTCTTCCAATGTTCACATCATTCCTAGACAATCCTGATGTCCTCTATGTAAGCATAATCCCTTCCTGGCATCTCTGCTTTTGAAATGATTGACAGCCCTGAATGTCTGAGATCAAATGATGTTATCAAATCTCCTGGAGAAAACAAAGGACTGCAAGAGGCATCATGCCGAGGAGATGATGAGGGTATGGTTTATTTGAAGACATGGTATCATAATTTGGACATCTTTCATTCTTTTCATCATCTTCATGTTTCTATCCTCGGTCCCTAGAGGTATTGTATTATTTGTAGTGATCGACCGATATTGATTTTTTAGAACCAATACCAATTATTGGCATGTTTATGTGCCCGATAACCGATATGCTGAACCGATATTTATTTACTGTTATAAAGTACTTCACTTTGGTTTTTCCTCTTTTCAGTCATCTTTTTTTTTTTAAGTGTCGAACATTTGCAGTCTTTCATGTTAAATTTAATCTTCATATTACAACAATAAACAAATACATTTTATTTATAAAAAGCATCAGCAGCAATAACACTAATATTAACAATAAGCAAAATAAATGTAGAATGTCTAATGTTTTCAAATGGAGAAAAATAAAAGACAGGAGTCATATCAACTTCATTTTAAACTACAGTTTTAGTAGGTTTATAAGCTGTTTAATGGAGTCAAGAATAATTCACTGGATAATGTTAATTCACTGAATAATATTCTCTGGAATATTGGAATATAAACTTTTACTAACTTTTTTTTAATAAATACAAAGTATTTTATTGCATTTCTTAACTGGAATGTTATATCAGAATTATTAATGTTTTTGTCCTTCTAGATTATGAAATGCCTGCTGACAGCGCGGTTCATCTATGCATTTACAAAGAACTATAAGCTACTCAAACTGCGATCGCTCGCGGAGATAATAAATAATTAATTTCCATAGAGTTGAATTTATTTAGATGTTTATTAGCGAAATAATGGTTGTATAGTAAATGTTGCTAAAATAAGTGTTTTAAACAAGTGAATCTTATTAAAAGTTACATGCGGAGGCCGTGCTGGAGCATTTCCTGAGCATCAACCCGCTGAGTGAACAGCAATATAAGCGGCTTCATGAGACTAATGATTATGATATACAACAGAGAGAGAATTAAATTCAACGCTTTTATTTCCAACATGCGCTCATTCATGGCTGTATTATTTAATTCAGGCAAAGTTACGTCCTTATTGGGAGAGGACTTGACGGATTTAAGTGTGTTGAGCTCGTCCGTCCGCACTTATCCGCGGCGAGTATACTTTGAAAGCCGCGTGGATTGTGCGCAAGACGGGAAAAAACGCGGAAAGTGAAACTTACCCGGGCCTTTAGCCTACGCGACTCCGGCTTCACAAGACTAACGATGAGCATAGACAACAGAGAGAATTCAATTCAGCGCTTTTATTTACAACATGTGCTCATTCATGGCTGCGTATTATTTAATTCAGGCAAAGTTACGTCTTTATTGGGACAGGACTTGACGGATTATTTATATGACTCCGTGAGTTGCTCTCTATTTCTTAGAGCCAAGCTGCATAAACTACATAACAGGCATTTATGTAATGCATCTAATTTGTGCATTAATGGCTGTTATGTTAAATAAAGTTTACTAACTACAGCAAATCAAGTACTTGTGCATGCCATTGTTGTTGTCTCGTCTCCTCAGACGCAGCGCTGCAATGGCGATTCTGCGCGCAATTCTCATAACACCCACAAGATGGCGGCATTTATCGGTGAATCCGATATTACAAAACCGATATCCGATTATGGTAAAATGCTTAAATATCGGGAAAAATATCGGTAAATCGATATATCGGTCGATCTCTAATTATTTGGCCTTGATAGGAGTGTGTATGTGTGTATGGATTAGCCTCTGACCTGCTTAAGGCCGAAATGATCGAAGAGATTTACAGACTCTCGACTTATCTCACCTCCAGCCAGAAGATTACAATACAGGCACGACTCTCAAACATTTAAACTTTACAAACACTTGCACACACTCAAACAGAATAACAATGAAAATAAGAAGAATGACAAATAAAAGCAATATTTTATTTTTTACATTATTTAAATTTTTTTTAAATTCATTTTTTAATACACTTCAATTATCCTAATAAAAAAATATTTGTAAAATATTTTTTTCCAGACTACTGATCTTTATATTCTGGAAAAATAAAGAAAGAAAGAAAGAAAAAAAGAAAGATAAGAAAAGGACAAAAGAAAAAGATCAAAAATGGCCATTAGTGAAAGTAGGACTCCTGTTGCCTGAGCCAAACAAAAGCAGCAGCCCAAGTCACAGATAATGATGTTTCTTGGGGTGTCACGAGCCACATGGGAGGTGGAGGAAGGGCCAGAGAGGAGGTGAGCTGACAGGAGGGGGGGTGGTGGCTACATCATCCCCACTTTAATTAAGACAACACCGGCACTGGGAGAGCAGTGTCCTCCTGCTCAGGGTCTAAGCTCTGATGCAAACATTCATATTCATCGCCTGCTCCTCCAGATGTCTCGCTGTGGCCCCACTGGACCGGTTTAACAGTTGTCTCTGTTGATGTTTTAACAGCCACAACAGGGGGCCGAGGAGATCTCAGTCGACTGAATTCTTTGTTAAAAACAACACTTATCCAACCCTAAGGAGGTACTTGCATTCATTTCAGACTGAATTTCATGTTGTTGATGTGTATATATTTGATAAGTCATTTTTAAATTAACACGAATTGTAATTAGTTGTTGCATTCTTTTATATTTATTTCTTTATTTTTATGATGCTTAATATGAAATGAGCTCTGCAATATTTACCTCTGGAGGAGAAATTATCTTATAAGCCAAGATACATGGGCAATAATTGTAAACGGTTGCACAGATTTCAACATGCAAACCTCAATAACTACCAGAAAGTGACAAAAATCAACAACATAGGCATAAGTCAGCGAATAGCAAAACATTTATCATTTAACAGTAACCATGTAGACTATTCATGATGTAATTCATGCTGGGAACTTTCAAACCCTTAACAAATTAGCAACAAGATTTAATATGTAGGCTAACTGTTCACACTGTTAGAATTTTGGGGGAAATATAGTTGGTCTAACATGTTTTTACATGGATTCAAAGTAATTTATATTTTTTCTCAGGGACTGTACATGACAAGCTGTATCTCCTGCACCTTGCGCTGGAGATCAGAGTTCAGTCCAGGTGTGGTTGGGAGTTAATGGAGCCGTGCCCCGGCATTTCTGACGTACCGCTAGGCTAAATGTCACACTATCACTCTCTCTATCGGACAGTTTAAGCTCTGCAAGGAAGAGAGAGAGAGAGATTCAAAGGTGCTCATCACACTTTTATAGCAGGGTAAAGAGCAAGAGACTGTTAGACATGGTGGGGGAGAAGAGGACACCGCAGTGATGGACAGACACCAGATGATGAGGGGAAACTCTGGGAGCATTTTTAACTGTCTCTGAATGTTTGAATGACACAAGCTTGTGCTTCAATCATCCAGAATATGGAGCTACAAAAGCAGTATGTGGAATGAGAGATAATGTACAGTCAATGTACAGTCAGTTCATTATTGCAAAAACAAAAAATATTACAAATAATTTAATATGACATTGAACCGATACTTCTACTATGCATGTGTGTAATAAACGTAACTCCATAAATTCATAATGTTTGTTGAAAAACAGTGGCATGGAATGCCAAACTGATCCTTGCTAATGCTGATGCTTTGCAAGGAGAGAGAGAGACAGAGAGAGAATGCGAACGCTGTCTTCAAAAGTCATCAAGAAATCACAACACGGCCACAAAAGTACACACCTGAAACTATTAGACACCACCAACCATTTGGAAGGATTTTTCTAGTGACAAAGCCAGAAAGAGTCCTAAAATGGGGTCGGGGACTCATGGTAAATGAACAACTGATAGTGAAAATCTGTCAGACTCCACGCTGAGGGGATAAAAACGGATTTAGATGTGAATAAATTGGCAGAGGTGATGACAGAGGTGGGTCTTAACTGAGGTAAGTTCATTCTCAGCCTCTGACTGGCAGATCTAATATGTCTTCGGCCCTGGCTGGGTTCCAGCGAGCAGTCATCTGCCCTCGCCGGTACAAAGCGGAATTAACGACTATAATAAGGGCATTAAAATCAGGGCCTAACCTTTGCCACAATAAAACCTCCTCACTTGCAAACCCAAGCCTAATAAAACAATATTTACGGTTCATTATCTAAATGCCATGACATTCCTTTACGGAGCTAACTCCCAGTGCTTGTCATCACTGCTATTAGACGGGATATTAAAAGATTTCATATTCAGCCCGTGGTTCTTAATGCGCAGAGAGCGAGTTTTATCAAGCATTTTACAAAAGCACAGCTGCTTCTCGATCAGTTTTGCTCTGTTTCAGAATCACTTAATCTGATTATACGGCAGAATCAACAACGTCTGATCTTAAATTAGTACAAGCATGATTTAGACTTGTAGATGTCGAATGAGGGGGATTTACAATTTAGACCCTGGTGTGCCAATCAGGAGTCCTCATTAGATTTTGCTATCTTCATTTAGCATATGCAAAGTGACTTACAAATATTCAGAAACACAAGCCAGCCATCGATAATGGTTGAAATATCACAAACAGGACAGCAGGGGCCATTGAGGTTACACTAAAACCTTGTCGACATCTGAACAAGCCCAGTCAGAGATGATTATATGGAAAAAAAGAAGAAGAAAATAATCTGTTTAGTCTTCCAAGCATTTTATGCACTGCAAGCTGATCAGGGAATTTCTAGGAGATACATTCTCTACTACATGCTTTTGGGATTACCTCTGACACACCCTGTACATTTCTACTCTGATTACTTATTTATAGGATTTGAAAAAAATAAAATAAATGCCAGATGCCAGATGTTGTTTATATGAGCTGTACGAGTGTGTATGGAGTGGTGCTGAACCATGACAAAAATATATCCTTAACCGTTTTCACTGAAATCAAATCTGAAGTATCTCTACCTAAACATAAAAGTGTTGGTTGTACAACAACATATACTGTATATTTTAGCACATTAAAACAAAAATGTGCACTATGACAATCTGAATTTCATATAAATGCTAGAACTGCTTTTGTGCCATCACACTTCCTGCCTGTTTGTCTCCAGACAGATCCACTCCAGACAATACAAATCTTGTTAGCGAGACATTTTAAATTGGATAACATGTCAAAGTATAATCAGATAACAATCAAAGTGCAATTTATCAAATCTTCACCTCGGTTTTGCCTCTCTGTATTGAAACACCGTTGTCTTGGGGTTCAGACTGCAGTCTCTAATCATTTTAGCTTGCATGAAAAATTCATTTGTAACAACTGCCATCATTTAACGTCTCATTTTCCAAAAGGTTATCCAATCTTATATTGACTTTTTAAGAACACGCATAAAAAGGTTCTGGTTGATTCGTGCATGGAAGGATTTCTGTCGAGTCAAATATACCATCAAACACAGCTAGATTTTTGTTAAAAACATTCAGATTAAACAGCCTTATTACTACACCAGCGCTAATGACACAAAATTGTGTGGTAAAAACTAACAAGCGCTTTGAAGATGGTTTTCAAAAGCAGAAGAAAAGCGACAAATGCTAATCAAGACTGTCATTTGGGAGCTTTTGAGTGTATTTGTTGTTTCTTTCAAATGTCTTTAAGAGAGAACCACCAGCCACAAAGAGGCGGTTTCCCCATTAGCGAACGCCGCAGTGTTCTCTTACTCCAGGGTTATTAGCGTGGCTCTAATTCCCTAAGAGCTGTTGTCCCCACACAGCCACAGTGAGCTGCCTGTTTGTTTGAAGATAATTTTACCCTAGTCTTCCCATAGCCCCTCTTTCCAGGGCTGAGAATGGGGGGGGGGGATGGTTGTCTGAGGCTTTTAAAAAGACCCCAGGTCCTATAATTTTCATCCAATTCAAACTTCATTTGTGCTGAAGTACTCTGCAAATGCTGTCATTATGGCATACAATACTATGGCTCAGTTAGAGGGGCATCAGACTCCATTAAGCAGGGGAACGAAGGAGTGTCTTAACCATCGTCGGCTGCCTGACAAAGAAAGAGGGAGAGTGAGTGAGCAAAAGAGAGAGAGTGTTTTGCAAATAGAAAAATGAGCATCTCAACCAAAGTCTCTACCAATATTTGCTACACAATTGCCAAAACATACACAAATAGTTCAATGCCTAAGGGGAGAAAAACCCTACTGTCTGTGAACTACTGGGCTGATATTTCCTAATCAGTGTGTTAATGCATTAAACTATAACTAGATCTATAGTTCATAGTTTTTATGCTGTCTAAGATATCAAAGGGAACAGTTTGTGTCAAATGTTGGTATATGCACACTTGGCACTTGTATAAAAACCTGAACTCCTCTTAAACACCAGAGAAGAGGGTAGACATTTTCCTTAAGACTGACTACAATAGCTGTTGATAATAATAAGCACAAGAGGGAGGAGACTATTTTATTCATTACATTATTTGTATTTTATTTAACACACACAAAGGTGATTTGTACATAGAAAAATCATGGCCTGATATTTTATGTATAACTAAGTTGTAGATAAAAAAATATTGGAGCATGTGTTACTTGCAATTTCTATGCAATAAACTAAAATTTAGTAGCAATTTCTGAGTAAATGTATAACTGTGTGTGTGTGCGCATGTAAATTCCACTTACAATTACTTAATTTTGTATGATTTTATAATAACTTCTTATAAAGTATTATATTAATAATAAGGTAATGTATTATAATATTTAACATTAATGTTAATTAAATAACATCCTATTAAAGGATAATGATAATTAAAATAAAATGTATTAAAAATCATACTATACCATGATAAGTTACTTTTCAAATTACTGGATTTTGCAGTGCTTTTTCTAGTATATAGTTGCAATTTTGCTATTGGCAATGCAATTTTTTTAACTAATAAAAAACACACTAAAACTAAAATTATGGAAATTAATACTGAAAGATAGAAAACTTTTACCCATAAGCCATCAGGTTTGTGACTGAACCCCATACTCACGCAACAGCCTCTCTCTGTAATATTAATCACTGCTTCTCTCTCTGACTTTGGCTTCTCTAATGGAGTCATATTCAGTGAGGCATATCCTCTCTCTCCTGACTGCTTTTTCTGTCACATGTTTTCAATTACTATTGCCAGAACACACAAAGAGAACCAGTGCCATAATTCAATAAGGACACAAAGGGAAGAGGGCAGGAGGAGCCCCCTTCATTGTCAGCGTAACGGGTGAGTGACAGTGGCCGTTCTGCATCTTTCTCCCAGAAACCATAACAATGAATTCTAACTTTGTACCCGCCATTCAAATGTTGACACCGGGACCCCGCAGGGCCTTCAGGGGTTGTGTTATACGTAAGGGTGTGTGTAGATGTGTGATGGGGCGGAGAGAAAGGGTCTTCAACCGTGGCCCTCTAAAACAGCCACCTTTTTGGAAAAAAAAGCACACACTTGGCAGCTGATCCACAGCTCTCACATAGACAGAAGCAGAACAGCACACAAAACAATAATTGGTGTATAACAGCAATATTACATGAAGCTCTACATTTTAAATCATTCGTATTTTATGTGAAATTGCCCAAATCAAATTTGCTCCTACATGTATATTTAGCTCCAGGGTGCATTTATGAATTAAAGCTATTACTAAACCAATCCTTTAACTCAGAATGTAATGTGCAGAAATAAACCACAGTGTGCAAGCAGAACCGGCTTAAGGTGCTAGCCAGTTTAATATGGTTTCTAATGGGTCACATTTGGTCCTTTATAGTCTTTAGCTCATCTAAACTGGTTGATCAGCAAGAACATCAGCAGATGGACCTTGTCTTGAGGGGGGGAAAAAAAAAAAAAAAAAAAAATTATTAAACGTAAAAGCGCATAACACTTTAGTATAGGGACCAATTCTTACTATTAACTAGTTGCTTATTAGCATGCATATTACTAGCATACTGACTATTTATTAGTACTTAAACACATATTCTATGACCATATTCTAAATCCCTAATCCTACCCAATAACTACCATACCATAAGCAGTAATTAGTTTGAGGCAAATGTCATAGTTAATTAATATAGCAAGAATTGTACCTTAAAATAAAGTGACCCCCATGAATGGTGCATGAATATAAATAAAAAGTGATCAATGATCAATGAACAAGCAAACAAAACCTATATCTATCTATATTCTGCATTTTAGTCTGCAGACTAGGTGATTCATTGAATATGGTGTCCATCATACTAATAATTTATAAAAGATTTGTTTATTTGTTTAAAAGATTATGTTTATAATCTCCTAAACTAACTGGGTTCACTTGCTTCTTCAAATTCCGCATCCTCTCTTCCTTTCTTTGTTTTTCTGTCTCGTTTTTTTCTCAGCGGGGAGTGAAGAGTGCTATTATGTTTAGTAGTATTAGTGTCTCAAGGATGATGGAGATTCATTACCCACAACTCCACTTTGATGTTTCTTCACAGCTCACCAAACACCAGCACCCTAATGAGGCAAACAGGTGAGCGGTGAGCCCCCCTCCCCACACACACTCATATCAACAATTTACAAATGCATAAATGTCAAAGAACCTAAAAGAGCTATAGACTGGCTTGTGAACCCGTTCATCATATCCAACTGTTCATTAACAACCCCAAAAGTGAGATCGAACCAAAGAAATGACACGATCAATCAAACTAAAGAACATATACCTCTAACCTAACTAAAGAAAATTTGATTGCTGCTGTGGTTGTTATGCAAGTTAGAGTCTAGATATTCCCTCAGAGCAGCCTTTATGTCGTTGGGTATATGGGGAGAGAGACAGAGCTCAAGTGAAGTGGGCCTTTTGTTGTTCTGTAATGCGATTATCATAAAGGCTTCACTGTAGAACCAGGTTAGGCAGAATGGAAGTTTCAGCCATCATAAACTGACCAGTGCGTCAGCAAACAAGAGGTTCAGCGCAGCGAAACAAGAGAGATTAGCTTAAGGTTATGTCACAAATCCAATCAGTGAACTGGTTTAATGCACAGATTTACGTAAACCTTATGCACTGATCTCTGTCCACTGTAATCTCAGAATTTGTTTTCAGGTTGCATAAAACTCAAGAATCGACTTGACTTGAAATGTCACAGTTAGACTCTCATCCTAACAAAAATCTTGGAATCACAAGACTTCACATACTGTGAATTATCTGTAATACAAAAAAAAAAGACAAATGAGCATGGCATTAATACTTATCTATGAAATGTCTATACACACAGAAGCTACTGCAGAGTACATGAGAATATAATCAAACTATTATTAATATATCACTTAAAGTGTTGAGACTAGATTTTTAGAGATAGCAGTGATAGGAGAAATGATTTTTGAAGTTTTAGCTCCCCCTATTGGTAACACGCTTAGAGTACTGTGACCACATATTCATGATTGGGGGGGTAAAGAGCCATTAAAAACCCACTGCTCTGAATACTGTGAAGGGGGAAATATGGACTCTGGTGGTTACAATTCAAACTGTACAACTCCAAAAAATTATTCCTATTATTAGTAGTAGTATCACTAAATTAACACATTTTTGTGCTTTAAGACATGCTGTTGAATCACTGTGAACTTTCATCATCTTACGGCATCCTGCTTCTTGTATACATAAAAAAATAAAAAAAATTTAGATATTTGACAAACCTCTTCAAACCAAGGTGAATCATGGGTGTGAATATGTCGAGAGTGTGAAAAAGGCAAGAGAAGGTGGAAAAATGTATGTGTGTGAAAACGGAGTGGAAAGTTGACAGTGTCTGGGAGTTTATAGCAAACTGAGAATCTGTGCAAACAGTTTCAACAAGAGAGCAAATCCCAGACATAGCAAGACAGATAGAGAGGGGAAGAAAGAGAGAGAGAGAGAGAGAGCAGGTGGAGGAGGTCTACTGTTTGCTTGCTACATTCAACGGCATCTCATAAATCTTCCCGGAACTCATCACAACACATACAACACTCCTCGGGACGTCTCTGTTATTCCCTGCTCTCCCATGCGATTCCCTCTTTATCTTCGGTTGAAGGTTCTTTCTTTACCTGTCTCTGAGTCTGTGATCTTCTATCTTTCTCACACTCTTTCTTTCTATGCTCTTCTGTTCTGCTTTCTTCCCTCACTAGGAGGATTTTTCTCATCTCTACCCACTCCACTCCCTCTGAATCTCTCTCAGATTTCATTCTCATGAACCCCCTCTGAGTCCATCTGGACATACAGGGTGTGTGAATCATCCAGCGTGTAACTCTGCCCTCAGGAGATGTCAGACCGCCAAATATCCAAACACATCTCCCTCCCATCAATGCTCACTTTCCCAAAAGCTACTGTACCTTTCTCGGCAAGAACAATAAGAATCTGTGAGTGTGTCTGTGTGTCTGCAAACACAGAATGTCTTTGAGGCAACCAGGAGCAACACAAGCTCAAAGGCAAACTGCTGTGTCATCACCAGCATTTAGAGCTAAAAAGGATAAAAATCAGGTGCAATAAGCTTGGATTGTGCTAGAAATGATGTGTAAGAGTGTTTCATAGTTCACAATGATTTAACAGCATGTCTTAAAACACATCAAGAGCACTTAAAAAGGAATACATTTCTATTTTCATTTAGTAATACTACTGCAAATAATATTAATAATAAAAAAAACTAATTATTTTAATGTATATGTACAAAAATAAAATAAAACATTGTGTGACCATTAACCCTCTGTCTGACCATGCTGGTACTGAATCTGTCTCAGTGTCCTAAAGAAACTAAATTATTTCTACTAAATTCAACAAAATCTTTAGTTTATCCACAATTTCTCCTTACAGCATCTTTTTGCATTCAAAATCTGCACTACTGTGAGTGAAGAAAAAGCAATTCCACTGTATGTGGTCAGTTATACTGAATCACCTTAAACAGGATTACATTTAAAATTATATCAGGAATAAATCATTAAATTACTTGTTCTAAAATTTCATGTTGGAGAAACAACTGTAAGACCATTTTCTATCACTTCTGACTGCATTCTTCTCAAACATCTTTAGACAAAGACAAATGGGCTCCTCTCCACAAAAGCACGGCTGAACTTTCTATTAACTGTTTGTTGAGTTAAACAGCCCTTGAGGCAACCAAAAGAGCATTATGTGATGTCTGCTGGTTGTTTGGGGTCGGATACAAAACAAATGTCACTGTCTGCTCTGAGCTTGACCCTCAGATTCCTTAAGCCATACAATAGTACATTTCAACTTAAACACTGTCAGAAACCGCAACAGTCTGCCTTACAAGCCAAGCTCTTCAAACACAGACAGAGCCTATATTAAACACAATGACTCTCAGAAAAGAAAGTCAGAGACTACAGAGATAAAAGCCTGTGAATCACACAGAGTAAAGCCACTACAATGACAGCTGCACAAAAAGTGTTCTGCTTTTTTCCTCAAGTATGTACTGATGATGAGCTTTGTTCATCACTGAACTGAATTGTTACTTCAGTTATACAATTATTGCTCATGCATGAGTAAATTAAAAAGAATAATTGCAAATAGCTTCCATTATCTTTCTGCCACTTTAATGTTCACCATAGTGGTACCATAATACAATACTGGTAAGATCATCATGATACTGTGCATTCATGGTATTTATATGGCACTTCAAAGACTACTATTATGGTATTGCCGCAAAAAACATGGCAACACCACAGTAACTGTTTGGGAGGTGATTATGAGCGTTGAAAAATGCAAATTCCAATGGCATGCATACAAAGGCAAAAAAACAAATTGGCACGTGTAAGTACAAATTTAAGGGGTCCGTGTACTTTTGCATCCATTCGTTTTTCGTTTTTTAACCCAGAAATGAAATACGGAAAATGCGGTTTCTTCTTTAATGGTTCAAACACTGATGAATAGAATAAGCAGGCACAAACAGATTTTCATTATTCAAAAACCCAATTTCATTAAAAATCATAAAAGTTTGTTTTTTAATGTATATAGGCCAAGTTTAATTTCTACCTTTTTTAGCTCATACAGACACTAGCACCCTCTCGCGCTACTACCATAACTGCTTTATGAAAACCTTTAGCGTCGATATTTTTATGATCTTAATTTTTCACGCCTAAAAACATGTATGAAATACTCGTTACATATTTATTTGCAAATAACTGTATCTCGGGCAAGTTCTACGGGAGTGCTAGAGGGAATGAAACGAAAAAGCAAGAGATAAAAAAAAAAAAAGCAAAAGCTAGAAATAGGATGACTGACATTTTCTGTTGATTTCCTGAGTGGCCATGCTTTTAAGTTAGAATCAACTCCAAGACACAGTTTTGTTCAGTGCTGCACAATCGGGGGCCTGTTTCATAAAACAGGTAAACTTGTTTTATGAAACAGGCCCCAGGAGTCTCTCATTATAACAAACAAAGTGTAACATGATGTAAATAAGAGATTCATTGTGCAGTGTAGATCTTCATTGATTATAAGGGATTTTTGTGAGATCTCCATAAACTGAAATGAATGACAGTTTTATAATTATTATAGGGAGCGCAGAGCGCTTTGCGCGCTTTCTTGGCTAATCCATTCAGAATGTGAATAAGTTTAGTTTTTCATGATGCTGTTGGACCAGTGACAGCTGCACGCTGCAAGGTTTCGGGAGTGACATCCGCATATAAATGCACCATTAATTAACAGGGCAAAAATGTCAACATGTATATTACCGTCACTGATTTCAGAAGCACCCTCAGTGATTCAGGACCCGGCCTGTCTGTATCAGATTACAGCTTTATATATTTCTATTTTTACCCCATATATTAAACCGTGTGTAGCGCTCTAACACGATGTAAGGTACATGTCATGCATGGTCTTCTCCGAAACCGTGACCCAGATAGCACACAAAATTGACAAAATTATATCCCAGTATATCATTTCATGATGATAAAGTTCCCAGGATTCTGCTTATGTCTACTTTAAAAACCATATTTTCATTAAGTCTCTGCATTGTTCCAAAGACTCTAGTTCTCAACTGAACGTGCGGGAGAAGCATTACTAAATTTGGCCAAAGAAAACCTGTTAAAATCATTTCTACATTTTTCTATATTAATTTGTGCATTTTTCAAATGTTTATTAAAAGTACAAAAATTCATAAACAAAAATCTGAAAAGAAATCAATATTTTACCTTTTCGTGAAGAATTTGTGTACGGTTCCAATTTCAATTTTGGTTTTCAGCATAGCGTTTAAAAATACTATAACCGTTCTTTTTTCATGTTTTTCGTCTGGGTTAAAAAACGAAAAACGAATGGACGCAAAAGTACACGGACCATAAGGTCCTATCTCTTTCAAATTCTCACTAAAATAAATGAATTAATAAAAATAAAAAAAGCACCAAAGGTTTTTTTTTACTTTTGCAAATGTTTACTAAAAGTAAAAACTGGAATATAAAATAAATATAATAAATATTATTAAACTTTTTTAATTTTAATTTTTTTTTAAAGATTTTAATTAATTGTTACAATATGATTATTCAAACAAGAATCAGTCATTAAATCACAATTCAGGCATAGAAATATCTATACCCAAAATATAATGCATTCTGCAAAGGAGTGCTCTGAAGGTTTTTGGAAAATAATTTGCACAGACTTGTCCACTAGAGGGATCTCCTCTCCTCCTGTCTAATTCTCCTCCACCGCAATGGTTGAATCCAGCTGGTCCCGAAGGCAGGGCAAACAATATCACATTCCCTCAGTCTCTTAAAAATAAGACATTGTAACAGGTCAACAGAGACCTGCTTCAACAGACCAACTTAAGCGACAAAGCACATTTTTCAGTGAGCACATAAATATTTTACAGTAACTGCACACCTGGCACCTAATAGCTCGTAAATCCTCGCGCCCTGACAGAAACAGTTGCGTAATGTAGAGTTGGGTGCACTTTGCTGTAAAATACACATGGTAATGTAATATTTGCCACGATAATGCTTAAACTAATAGTGTTTGTGTTTTGACATAGATGAGGCAAAAAGATCTAGAATGAAGGAAGCATGAGCAGTTTTGAAGTTTCACAGTTGGTTGGAAAAAGTAGGCTGCGTTCAAGGATACAAACATTCTTTAAGCATTTTAAGACCATGAACCCAGACACAAACGAGTGACAAGTCAGATGTCAATGATTTGACAACATATGGAGAGAGAGAGAGACAGTGCAATGAGACTCTCAAATCTCATTCATGCTTGTAATCAATTCAATTCACAAAAGGTTGCCAACATTCAAGAGTGCAAGCAAAAAATGCACACTATAAGTCCAAGAAAAAAATAGTTTTTAATGCCAAACCAATTTAATAAATGACTTAAATGTCTATCCATTCTATATAAAACAGTGAAATGGATTCAGAACATTAAGCAATGGCATAGACAGAATATTAAATATTTACACTACTGTTTAAAAGTTTGGGGTTTGAAAGATGTGTATTGTTTTTGAAAGAAAATGATGCAATTATTTGATCAAAAATATAATAAAAACAGTAATATTCTGAAATTGCATATATTACATATTTGTATATTATATAAGTAATTATATTACATTATTCCAGTGATGGCAAGCTGAATTTCCAGCAGCCATTACTCTAATCTTCAGTGTCACATGATCCTTCAAAAATCATTCTAATATGCTGATTTGGTGCTCAAGAAATATTTCTTTATCAATGTTGAAATCATTTGTGCTACATAATATTTTTTAGAAACTAGTGTTTTTTTTCCTTGATGCTTTGATGAATAGAAAGTTCAAAAGAACAGCATTTATTACAAACATATAAATCTTTAATCATCATTTTAAATGTTTTTGTCAATTTTGATTAATTTAATGCTTTCTTACTGGGGAAAAAAATACTTATAAATATAGCCTTACTTATAAATATACCCAAGACATATGGGAAACTATGAGAGTGTAAGAGTGTCCAGCTTATATCTCAGTTCATTTCAGGTTTATTACATTCTTTCTTACGACTCCAACTAAAGACAGGAAGCACCTGGGTGCAGAGGCTCTAGCAAGAGTGCAGCTGGAATGTTTGTGTGTATGTGTACAGTTACCCAGCCATGCAATGCAACACAGACATCTCTCTCCCATCATGCAGCACAGAGACACTTCTGTCTCCAATGGAGCTTAGCATATGCAGAGAAGTTTGTATGTGTATTCATGAAATAGCTCAAACTAAAAAACAAATTTAAACATGAAATTTTCTGTCATCTTTTGAAAGAGTTTGAAGTACTATGCAAACATACAGTACCACAAAAACTGGGTTATAGTTCAAACCCTTCTAGCCAATGAAGAAAGATCATTTTATTGAAGCTAAGTTGCAAAAACATCTCAGTACGACGTCACAACATGAAAACATTCACACGTCTGCCCACATTCAGACTTCAGCAACACCTATTCAGAGTTCAAAAACTTGGCCTGTATAGTCATTGTAAGGTATTAAAGGGGTCATATGTTTTCCTTTGTCTTTGGAGTATTGCAAGCTGTTCGTGCATATATAAGATCCATAAAGTTGCAAAGATTAACTCAAACCCAAAGAGATATTCTTTCTAAAAGTTAGGACTCATCCACACCTTCCTAAAATGCTGGGTTGTTTCAGCCCAACTTTGGGTCAAATATGGACTAACCCAGCTGTTGGGTTAAATTTTTACATTGAATTTTTAACCCAAAAGTTGGGTTAGTCCATATTTGACCCAAAGTTGGGTTGAAACAACCCAGCATTTATTAGAGTGTAAAATGCCTCATTCAACCATGCCTCCACAAATCTACGTCACTGTGTGGGAACATTTGCATAACACCGCCCAAATGTATACGCAAAAAAAGAAGGCACTGCTGCCATGGAGATGCTGTGTGTTTCCAAATATGGTAAGGGGCGTAACATTTCCATTAAACACTTGAGGTATTCGGCCAATCAAAATGCACTGGATAGCTGGCCAATCAGAGCACACCGTGGTTTTCAGAACGATGAGCTTTGTAAAAAATTGACACGTTTCAGAAAGGCAGGGCAGAGAAGAGCAACAATAATGTACAGTATGTGGAATATAATGTTTTTTGAACCTTAAACCACGTAAACACATTGCATTACACCAAATACACAAAATAATGTTCTTTTTAGCACCGTCACATTATCCTTTTAAAGGGATAGTTCATGCAAAAGTTTTTGCGTATACATTTGGGCGGTGTTATGCAAACGTCCCTGTGGCGGCAGCAGCAACACCACCGAGAACTGAAGATTCTGTAATCATTTACTCACCAAACCTGTATAACTTTCTTTCATCTGCGAAACACAAAAGATGATGTTGAACAATGCTGATAACAGATAAGAGAGACATTTCTCAAAACCTTCTTTAATGTTCTATAGAAGGAAGTCATACAGTTTTGCCACAATACAAGGTTGAGTACTGAGTAAATGACAGTTTTCATTTTTGTGAAAGTGGGATACTTCTAAATACTCAGAAGTACGATACAACTAGTGAAAAAAGTCCAACAAAGAGGTGCTCTCAAGCTCTCATTCATTCAGTTCAGAACATTCAGACACAATCGCAACACATCAGAACCAACGATGTTTCAGACACCATGTTTAAATAAGCACAAACAAAATTTGAGAGCTATAAAGGAGGGGAAGCTTTCAGCAAACGATGATTTAAGGAAGCAGTTTGTCCAAAAAGACTTGGAACACAGTGTACGAGTCTTTAAAACAGCCAAAGTAAGCTTTAGAAGATATCTTTGAAAAGAGCAGCCTTAACATTCTGTTAAATAACTTGGGAAAAAAAACAAACAATGAATGCAGGTCTGTAATTACTAATGATAACAAAATGTTCATTTCTGCATTAACTATTCCTTTAATAGGCTAAATAAAGCCTTAATATCTGTTTTTCTTCTGTCTGTGTGGTATTAGAACTCAGCCGCTGCACAAGTGTGGGTCTGTGTGTAAGTGTGTCCTACTTGCCGTATGGTGTGTGGCTTGGCCTCACGGAGACAGGAAAGAGAACCGAATGTGGCCGCGGCAGCACGGAGTCCAGCAGCCTACAGTAAACAGCTCTTTCCCAAACCGGCCTGCCTAAACACCAGTAATCCCCACCACCTCGAAGACAGGCCATCTGCGGCATAGAAAAAAATAGCGTCCACAACGATAATCGGAGTGGTGTGAGTGTTCCTGCATGCTTATATGAGGAGGGAGGCTAAGTATACATGACTTAGCTTTGCTAAACTTCTCTTTCTTGGAAGAACATTCGGTACCACACACTCTGAAAATACCTCTCGTGTGAGGCACTAGGATGAAGCCAAGTGCTATGAAGACTGTTCGGAAAAACGATGTTTTCTTTAACTTTAAGTCCACACACAGTGACATCACTACCTCCTTTGAGACTATTTTTTTTTTAGCAGCGCTTGCTACTGCCATTCTTCATGGATAGGGTTAGAGATCTAAACATACGTCTAAGCTTAAGGATTAAAATGATGAAGTACAGGAAGTAGCAACAGATCATTTCTTGCATATCTGCAAATCTGTTTAAAAAAAATGTAGGGCGGGACTAGATGGAGGCAGAGTCAACCGTGAGTCTGCAGTCAATTGTAAGAAAGAGACAAGGTTTAAGCAGAACTAAATTATTTGAGAAGTCTGGCATACATCAACTAGATAGAAGTTTTGTTTTACTGGAAGATCAAGTTATGACAACTTGATTAAAAATTCTGATGTCAATAAAAAAAAAGAACCATATGCATGGATGAATCATTCAAAATAAAACCATTAAGACACATTTAAAAAATACATGGGGTGAATTTCCATTTCATGCTGACTTTAATGTTTCACTTTTGTGCTTTAGACATAAATGATACCTTAAATTAGCCAGCTTGTGTGAAAGAGGTATGCTATTACTTTTATAAGCAATTATACTTTCACCTCATGAACATTAAAAAACAAAAGCCAAATCAATCTTATAGACATTAAAGGAAGGAGAAGACAATATCACAAAGACTCCGGAAACAATCTCACATCCAAACTGCAAAATCTGGACATTTGCATTAGCAAAAACACATTATCTTCATAAAATATAAAGATATAGTTCAATATTTTAGCCTAAACAAGGCTGCATGTGTCATATGTTTTACATTGTAATCACCTGCAGTTTACCTATATGTTTTGCTTTGGTCTAGGTTACATTTTAACTTGGAATAATAACTTCTCTAACTAGAAAGGCTCTGATGTTAGTCATTCCTCGCAGTGATGGAGGTTAATACGGGCAGCACATGCAGTAACCTGACAACAGACCTCCCTCTAAGCCTGAAGAGAGCCATAAAATCCTAGACATCGACCAATGGTTGACGAGTACAATGTGATTTTTGTGTTATCCAAATAAAAATCCAATTAAAACATCACAATTCTGTCCACTTCATTGTGGAAAAATTGAGTTCAGTAAGACACATTCTTGGTAAAGTCAAGAATTTGTGAGCCAAATGTTTCTCAAAGGGAAATGCTTTTTATTTGCTGCGATGATTGATTAACATTGGATAGTGCAATAATCACAAACCTTCAGCTCTTGCAGCAGTCACCTTATATACATGACCATCAGCTGTGAGTGATTATATTGCCCCTTGCTGACATGGGTCAAAGGTCGGTGTGGATCATTACATGTGTGAGCACATATGAGTGTAACGAGCAAGAGGCAAAGATCAATGTCTGATCCAGATCAGTCTGTTAAGTCTTAACACAAGATTATGCCCAGTGTGCCTGCTGCGGTGAAGGAGAGCGCAGGTCTAAATCACCCCAGAGACATGAAACAGGAAATGTGTGGACACTAATGAGTCTAGTCATGCAGGCCAAATGTTCGGTCACGTGAGATAAATACAACCTTTGTGAACATGTAAGCTCAAAATGATTAGACTCTTGTTAAAAGTTATCTAGTCACCAGATTACACAAACAAATTCACGCGAGAATTTACACACTGAAGATTCATTTTTGTATTTTGAAAAATCCTTAGACACACATAGAGTACACTATATATATATATATATATATATATATATATATATATATATATATATATATATATATATATATATATATATACACACACACACATATATACACATATACACACACATATATACACACATATATACACACACAGACACAGTATATAATTTGTTTAAAATAAACAGTGATCTCTTCCTGTGTTTTAAAAATCCAAAAAAGTAAAAACATTTCTAATTTGCTTAAATTATTTTTTTTGCAAAATGAAAAATAAATGATAATTAATGATATTTAGAAGCACATAACCAATATAATGTCAGATATGGCAGAAGCTTATTTTTTAATTTTCATTTATTTATTTATTTTTATTGTTTAAAGGTCAAAAGAACTCCATGTGAAATATTTGTAGTTCACTTAATTTCTTTCGTAAAACTGAAAATATAACCTGTCTTTCACATATTTAAGAATAAACAAAGGTCTGTGTGCCACAGTCCAAAAAAAAAAAAAAAAAAAATTTTTTTTACAGGCTCTGAACAAACAAATATAAATAAATAAAAAAAATACTAAAGTCACATTTATCTACCAATATCAATATGCCTGTTATATCATGCATTCCTGCAAAGAACTACTGCAATGAGAAAGAACAAGTGAGGTAATCCTTCTATCTGTGTAATGCTCAATAGATAGCTGTTAAAAATGATACCTTAATACTGTACTTAGCATCTTACTATGCTACTTATCCCTTCTTCTCCCTTCTCTAATTTCCCATGTGTCCAATTAACAAATTAGCGACTAGGCACCTTGATCTCTGATCGGGTCTAGTGCACAGTTAATGCCGCGACCTCCACAATCACAGTAATCCCCCTTTACACCCATACTACAGCCGCTTCCCATCCGGCAGTGCAGGGTGAACGTCAGGTGTGCTCCAGCAGATTAGCGGTAATCTGCTTTCTAATGAAAGCTGGGGTATACAGCAGGGGTGGACCACGGGCCCCATACCGCCTTTGAAGTCAGATCAGTGGGGTGGAATAAAAGGCATTCCCACTGATGGAAGAGATCCAGGGGGGCTGGAGCCTGACTCTAGACCTGACTCAAGGGCTGATAAGGCACGTCTGGGATTAGCAGATCCTTTTGCACCCCCTGCAACTCTTAATTTCGCCGTCTCGGTTTGCCTGTCTCTTGGCTTTTAATTGAATTAACGTTGGAATGGGTGAGTTGCAGAACATCTCAAGATCTTTGATGTGCTCATAAAGGTATTTCTGAATGAAGACTATTTCTTGGATGACATCCAACTTCTTTTATAAAGTTCAGCGAGAAGAAGAAAGGCTAAAGTAGAGAAAGAATATCTAAAGAGAAGGGAAATATCAGAAAGCCAACGAGAAACCCAGAGCTGGCACAGAGGGTCATAATAGTAGAAAAACAGAAGGAAACCCAAGACCCTACAGAGACCACCGTAATAGAACAGACCCCATAACCAGAAGTATAACACTGGAAATGTAAATTGTAACACTAGCACATCATCTTAAATAACCTTAAACAATCCACCAGGGATTCTAAAGAAAACTTGGAAAATTCCATCCTAAGTTCTCGTTCCCAACAAAGCATTACTTGACTTGGACTGACTACACACACAGACATATGTGTGCTGTATTAATGCACAAATGACTGCATTAGCCATATGTCTCGACCACTCGGTCTGTAGAAGAGGTCAAGCATCACATCTGCCACCTAAAAACATCATCTCATTCACCACATGCTTGTCTAAATTGTCCTTAGCTGATCTCTGCAGTTTTACTTTTTCCTCCTTCTCTCAACTGAACAACCGTATTAACATCAACCTAAACTCACATACATCTCTACAAGGAACATTTCACCCCACCCCCCCAAATTTAAACGATTTCTGTTATTATTTACTCGTTTCATGTTATTACAAACCCATAAGCTGTTTTTCATTCTATGGAACAAAAAGAGAGAATTTTGAAGAAACTTCAAACAGTTTTTTTCCCCAAACAAAGATGGTTTACAGTGCCCACTGCCTATCAAATTCCAAAAGAATGCTAAAAAAGCACCATAAAGTAGTCCAAATGACTATTATTCAAGTCTTCTGAATCCATACAATAGTTTGGTGTGATGAACAAACAAAAATTTAAGTCACTCTCAAATCAGATTATTTATGCAACTCCGTATGCAGCTCCCAAATCAAATATGGCACATACTGTACGGTTGCTTTGCCTTTGATGTTGTAGACGTTTTTTTGGTCACTATAAAATGTCATTGTATGAAAAAAGTTGAATATGAATTTGTTTCAACACGACAGAAGAAAAAGCAGAGATAGGGAGCTACTAGAGCCCAGCCAAAGACATCGAGAGCCTCTCCAATGCCGTTCCACTCCACTGACGCCTTGCTCGGTTTCTGTGTTTCCCTTCACATTTACGATCTTCAATCCGCACGCTCCTGTACACTGTAAATTACCATCTTCGTACAGAAATAGAACAGGATGGATGCTATGGACTTGTTCTTGGAAATCAGAAGTGCTGGTCTGAGCAGAGCTAGATTGAGGGCCCAGTGGAAAAACATGTAAGGAAAACCAGCTGACTTAAGTTTCATGTCAATCAGAGAAGAAACTGTCCGTGAAAGCTGCCCAAGCCAGCTACAGTAAAAGAGTAAAAATATTACCTGAGCTGAGACATATACTTACTTCTAAGAGGTCTAAGATTTTATTTCAAGAGAAGACTGAAATAAACGCTTTATATGAATCTATATATGTATGAATTTATATATTATTATTGCACTACACTGACTATATAAAAAGATAAAGAGAAAGAGGGGAAAAAAAAAGTTCATGTGAGGGCACTATGGCAGCAGATGGCTTTGGACGGAGCGAGTTAATTATCTTCACAATGTGCACCACTTAGCCTATTATTCAATCTCTTCTCACTACATACAAATACTGTCTCATCTTCCACCCTGCTGACTCTTCATGTTCTTCGGCTGTTTGCCTGGAGCTTTGAAACTCTGAAGTTTGCAGGGTCGCCCCATGAATTGTTATTTTCACTCTTGAGTTCTTTGAGTTCTCCTCTTAATAAACCCAACCCAACCCAATCCATCATAATTCTACACATAGCTTCAGACATGTCTTTATGTCTGTCCCGACCCAGAGTACTGGAAGTTCAACGCTACATCTAGAGAAACGTGGAAGCAGGAAGTCCACATGCTGCCTGACACGCATGTCACTCATGCACTCTCCCATCAACCCCTGCTCTCTGAGAAAACAAGAACAGTTCCAAAAACTACTGCTCAGCTGCCACTTGTTATCTTACATCATCTTGCTCGGCCATTTCATTTCGTTACCCAGAATTCTCAGTGTCACGCCCCAGACCAAACCTTATAAACACAATTAGGTGAGGCGACTGTATGTTCTGTTTTTTTTTTTTTCTGCAAAAGGGATGTTTATGCCAAACTGGTTGACCATGACCATTCTCAGAACATTTATTTAAACACATATAATCTAAAATGTCTGTAAATATTGTGGGGTGAACTGCTCAGTTTGAGAAAACTGCATTAAATTCTACACTGATAAAAAAAAAAAAAAAAAAAAAAAAAAATCTGTTGATACGATGGAACAA
>JAFVLL020002176.1:6029-24795 GCA_021397915.2 Tor tambroides | reverse complement strand
CACAGACTCCCTCTTCACCTGCTTTAAAGGGCTAAATTCAATCTCTTTAACAATGTGACCCCCTGGATCATGAGGTAATGGTGCTTCCTCTTATTTTTTAAGACTAAGTCTAAATGCCTAATCTGGGTTTAAAAAGTAAGCAGTACCTGATTAAACAATCCAGATTTGATACATATGGATAATTTAAGCACAAAATATGACACTATATAACAAAATATAATTATGTTGGTTCTTTCATTGCTAAACCCGCAACACCAGGCTTCTGAAAACACGTTAAAACATGAACTTCTGAGATTATGGGCTGTCTAGTGTCTATGTGCATATTTATAACATGACAAACAATCCTGATTTAAAGGGTTATTCAAGGTTAAATCTAAATTTAAGTCATTGAAGTCAACATGAATTGTTTATAACCCATTTTACTTCAGAAATTTGACATACAGTATATAAAACAGGATATTCAGTGGCAAAACTGAGACTCTACACTGTTTATAAAAGCATGCTAAGTATGTGCTATGACTAAATAATGCTAAATAAATAGTTTCATAAATAATTTAAACGGTTGTTGAGATGGTATTCTTTATTGACATGGAAACAGTATTCGATACATGTCATGACTTAACAAGTGCATATGGCTCTTACAAATCCATCTTTGCAATGCAGATGTGACGTATACATTTTGCAAATAAAATTTTAGATGATGGGAAAAAATGAAATGAAATATGAAACTAAAACCACCAGAGTGTGGCAGCAAATCATGAGTCAGTCAATAAATCATTCAGTGGATTTGCTGTGGCTTTATTTGGAACAATTTGTAAAACTGAGCAAAGACAGACATATTGTGCTTTAAATGAAAATCACTCAATATTATGTCAGAATTAAGTTAACTTTGTACCTTGTCTATCAATGGGCAGTCGTGGCCTAATGGTTAGAGAGTCGCTTGTAACCTGAAGGTTGCCGGTTCGATTCTCGCACCGGCAGGAATTGAAGGTGGGGATTGTGAATGAACAGCACTCTCACCACCTTCGATACCATGACTGAGGTGCCCTTGAGCAAGGCACTGAACCCCTAATTGCTCCCCGGGCGCTGGAGCAATGGCTGCCCACTGCTCTGGGTGTGTGTGCATTTGTTCACTACTCACTGCTGTGTGTGTGCACTTGGATGGGTTAAACGCAGAGCACCAATTTCGAGTATGGGTCACCATACTTGACAATACGTCACGACTTTCAATAACATGTGCATACTAGTGTACTATGTACACTAGTAGTCTATGAACCCTTTAGAGGTAAATAAGGACCTGGTCACTTCATGTGGTTTTACTTATCGGATCTGATTTGTTAAAACAGCCACATAAATGTGACTCCGAAAAAAAGATATAAATCTGGGGCCAGTTGCATAAACATAGCCACTATGTTAAGATAGTGTCTTAAGAACTAGTTTGACCAACTAGGTAATTAGTCTTACTTTTATGATTCAAATTGGGCCAATCTACCATTTGGTATTTGACTTTGAAAAATGATGACCAGTTTTTGAGAGAACAAATTAGATGACTAAATTTTTAAGACTTGTCTAAGCAGTTTATGCAACTGGCCCCATGCTGATCTTCAGTTCCCGTGCTATTTGCAAATTTAATGGAGTTCACATCAGCGAAAGTAACAGATATGTTCTGCATTTTTTTCATCATCAGCTAATTTCAAGATCAAAGACTACAACAGGAGAGAGAGCTGCATCAGCACTGGTGAGATAATTTAGTGTCACTACTTTTAATGAAGATGATTGTGTGTTGAGTGTCTGCGAATTACCTTCAGTTTCACTTGAGGCAGTTTGCACGTAGGCTTGCTGAAGAGGCTTGCTACTCATTTGCAGTAATGCATTAGTGCTGTCATTTTTGGCTATAACATGTCATATAGCCTGCAACATACTCTCGCACGTTTAATTTTTTACATTCAATTCACGTAAGTGGTATAAACAACCAGATGCATTTACACTTGTCCAGTTTCATCTGGAAGCATCTCAGACCAACACCTGAAGTGGTTTCAGTGATCGGATTTAATTGGTCTCAAAAGAGTTTTTATTGGCATTTACACCTAGTCTTTTCATGAACGGATAGCTATCTGATCAGAGGAAACACATGAACAGGCCCTAAGGTACAAAGCAAACCACCAAAGCAAGCCATATTAGAAACAAATAACAGGCGGTCCACCAGACATCACTCTTGTGTCTACACCCAAGTCAGGGTTCTCCTCACATGACCCTCAATGCCCCTGATGATGACCCAGCCCAAAGGCAAGATGCTGTCAAGAGGAGGCACGTCTCAGGATTACTGCTCTTAAAGCCCAACCAGGAAGAAAGGACAAAGATGAAACACCTGAAAAACAGTGCCCAATGAGCCCATCTGGAACATATATTGCAGGGTTGACAGTACAAATGACACAGTTGCCCTCACAAGCAAATAAAAGCCACTCCCCCATAGACACTCTCCCGAATCCAGACTAGATAGTAAGGGTTGCGCAGGTCTAACTACTTGAAAAATTTTCCCCCCTCATACCTGTTCTTAATGATTATATCATTCAACCCCGATATTCAATGCTGAGACACAAAGATCCATCCTTCCTTCATTTTCATGAAGAGGAACCCTGCCCTAGCTGGAGACAAGTAGTGATGGATGATGCTGACTGCCGGAGACTAGAGCCAAATACTTCTCCACGGCCATTTGTTTGAGAGCGGACAAGGAATAGAAGTGCCCTTGATGCAGAGAAGTACTTGGGAGCAAATCGATTGTACAGTCATATGGCCAGATTTGGAGTTGGAGGTGGCTCAAGACCAACCACAGATTGTGGTACACTGCTGGGACCCGAGACAAATCCGCAACCTCCTTCTGCAAAGCAGAGACAAACAGGAGAGGGGGCAGACATAAGACAACTGGCATTAAAAATGAACTCCATGCAAGATGTGTTCTCTGCCCAATTAATGAGAAGGGCCAGGGATGATCCAGGACTATGCAAGTCACCAGTAAGTCAACCAGGAAGAACACTAGGTCCTCCCTGTGGCTGCCTGATAATGAAATTCCCTGGAGCTGTGATGTGATGATGGTGGCCAGCTCACAACCATCAAGGGAATGGGTGGTGAGGACTTGAATGGGAACACCTTTCTTAATCGCCCACTTAGCATGGAACTTCCCTATGTTTCTGATAAGCACTGAACAGGCAGGAGAGTATGAGGGCTTAGATATGGGGACATGGGTATTCCACACGCCAGAACCCTCTATGTCACCAACATGTGACTGGAATCTCTTGTTATCTCTTGTGGAAGGAGAGCGTTGGTCTCTACTGCTGACCACTGCTGAACTGACATATTTAATTGTTGTTAATGTTGTTAATTTACCTGAACTCCAACGGTTTTTAAAAATGACACCTTTCAAAATGTGGTTTGTAGTGGAAACTCCACCTACTGACGTCATAGGTTCCCTTGTTCGAGACCAGCAAGTTTCCGGGCCGGCTCAGAACCAGGATCTGGGCACTGGCAGAGGAATTTTTGAGTGGAAAAGCACAGCCCGGTCCAAAGAAGAGCCGGAGTCCAATTAGGAACCAGACGCAGTCAGATGCAACCTGCCCATCTATATGGGGTTGGGCTTGGTTGGAACTTCCACAACTAAGAAAGCAAGAGGGTGGCTCTGAGGAATCAGCCAACAACCTGATTGAAGGACCTTGGACCCTGCCACAAAACCATGCAATGGTCCAGGAAAATGGCAAGGTAAACCAGTTTGTTGCTGAACATCTGCCCTGACAAAGAGCCACTAAAAGACAAGGAGCCTCGCTGCCAAAGACAGTTCTGTCAAAGGCCTTGATCATCTAGATCTTGAAAACCTGGAAATCAATACAAAGCTTCTGACCCCACACAGCAGCACCCCAGACACAAGCTGTCACCAGTTGGCACCTCAAAGCTTGACCGCCAAACAAGTGGTGGATCCCTTCATTGGGTCCATACTGGCCAGAGTGTGATGTCAAGATTTGTTTGGGAGAGGATCCAAAAGCAGAGAAATGCTTAACAAAACTTTATTAACAGTCAGTAAACACAAACAAACAGTTGGAGTTCTGAGCCAAACTCCAACCAGCTGGGTAGAGGAATGAAAAAAAGTCAGGATCAGGCGAGGGTCAAAGTCAGAGTGACAGTCTGATCAAATCCAAAGGTGACTCATTTTCAAGGTCAGTGGCAGGCAGAGGTCAAAACCAGGAAACAGTTCACTTAATCGACCTGGGGTGTGTTTCCCAAAAGCATCGTTAGCCAACTATGGTCGCAAGTTCCGTCATTACCAGCATAGTTCAGCGATTCTGTGTTTCTCGAAACCATAGTTTAAACGAACGTTCACAATCAGCGTCACAAACTTACGTGGTTGGAACTACAGCACTCGACCTGTGGTTAGAAGCATAGTTTCTTGTTAATAAGATATATGGGCTTAAATAAATATGCTCTTTGTCACAACAAGCAATCTAACATGCAGTACTATCTGTATCTTCCATTCTATCTAAATATAAAATGCATTTTAATTATGTATTTTTGCGCATCCATTGTAAGCGAAGTTTTTGAAAAGTGCGCATGTGCATAAATGCCTAAGGGAACCCCGGAGTATGACGTAAGAGGGAACCCACGATGAATCAAACATCAAATAAAGCAAAATGACAGGGAACAAATAATAGTAAATTAGTCAGTAGGTGCCATGTTCATTACAACAGCATCTTAGAGATCGCAAATCAGTTAAATAGCATAAGTTATTCCTCTACCACATGTGTGTGACGTCATTAACAATGGCCCTATGTTGTTGAACTACCCTGCGTTCCATTTGGAAGGGCTCATCCCTATGCCCTAATCCCTTCAAAGGGTTTACCCTCCGGAGTGAGAGCTTCGAAGGGTTGAAGGGTGTAGGGGACCAAACAACTGTTTCTTGAAGTGCCCTTCTACGTCATCAGGATCATGGGGGCCTGAAGTGTCCATAAGTTGTACCCTTCGAAATCCCTTTGAAGTGGCCAGTTTTGAGCACTTCGGTTTGGAATGACACTTCAAAGTAAATGATCTAACTAGGAGGAGAAGTCAGGTAACCAGGATTCATCTGGTAAAACAAGGCAGAGACACAGCATGAAATTGGAACTGACAAGACAAGATAAACAATACCAATAGGACAATACCCATAAAGGTTAAGAAAACACAGAGCAGAAAGGACAGCGATTAAACCACAGTCATATTTGTGGAAATATCAGCATTTCATTATTTTTCAGTATTTTCATAACCAAGCACAATAAGGCTTGTAATGTCAAATTAAACTGTGTAACTTCAACCCTGAATGTGTAATTATATTCCATCATATATTCATATCATATAAAATGCCTTTATTTAGCTTGAGATGGCACAATGCAATTATAGAACTACCCCTGTTTTGCAGGTTATGACAACTGTTGCTGTAGTGCGTCTGTGGTTTTTACACATGCATACTCATATGATTTCTGATAGGGGAAGTGATGAAAGGTCATTACTAACGGTAGAACAGAAACACACAGAAAGAGAGAGAGACCGAGAATTTTGTTTGCTTGACATATAAGGTTCATTTCACTTTCAGCTATAGAGAGGACACAGTGGCATATACCTGGCGACAGAGAATCAGTGACTAATATTGTACTGAAAATTATGGGCACTAAAGTGAAAAATACAGAGACACCATTGTCTCTGGAACAGTTTCACATCTCTGAGGATTATGGGTTTATTCTTCCTGAGCCTCTGGTAGGTCATTACACTTACTGTATAACATTTTGTTACCTGTGGCAAATCATTTTTTAATTACTTCTTTTTTTTTTTTTTTTTACATTATAATAAGATTGTATTATATTGGTGTTTAATGGAATGTACAATATTAGTAATACAACTAATATTAGTACAATATTAGTTTCATGCAATGTACAATATCAATTTGCCTCTTCCTTACCAGTTCATTCAACTTGTAAGGAAAAGGCAAATTTATGACAACAGAAGCAACTGACTGCTCTCATGTAAAGCTACAGTTTCTGTCATTACTTGTTATAGTTTGGTAACACACTGAGAGTGTCAAAATTACTGTGCTGGTGAGAATATATTAACAAACTATTCATTTGCTTTCATATACAGTCAGTATATTCTGATACAGTAAAACTGATTGTTTGTAAAAGAAAGCATTAGATTTCGACACTGTTTGCTTTCTGAGTGACCTTTATCTATTTGCTTTAATTTTATCATTTTAGTAGTGCACATTCAGAAAGCCAGCCGACAGACGGTGATCTCAGAAAACTATTCTAGACCAAATTAGTAGGACTTGCATTGTGTGTAAATTTGATAAAGTGCAGTGAATTTTTAGCTTCAAAGGTAATTAATTGTTAGCTTAGACTCACATTTAGTATCTGGGATTATGTATCTCTTTTAATGATTTGGTGGAAAACTAAGAATCCCCCTCAAGATACACCTTTGGACTGTGTACCCTGTCGTATTTAACTCTTTGGCTGAGAAAAAGCATAAATGTATGGTAAATTTTATGGATATATGATTTGACGTAAATTGAATATTCAGTGTGTGTAGGATTTCCTCATATCAAATGCATATTTGCATAAATACAAAGTTCTGTAATGAAATTCTAGAGGGCGCAGGCTGATAGGTTCTGATATCTGATATAATCACATCATTTTTCACATGGAGCAGCTGACTGGTTTTACTACATTTTCATTGTCATGTGTATTTCCATGCTAAACTTTCTGAGAATTGTCATGACAGAAAAGTTAATGTAATGAAAAATTATCAAGAATATATATATATATATATATATATATATATATATATATATGTGTATGTATTATTGACATATACTATGTACATCTACACTGTTTCAGACAGACCTGCCGGTGTACTACAAGCCCTGGATGGACATTGCCAGAAATGTGTCAGAACTCATCTCTTCCCATTCTTTGCGCCTCAGAATTCATGATGTATGAACTTTCATACTAAGTACACAATAATAAAAGTGTTTACCTACAAAGAAAAAAAGAAACAGGCAGCACGTTAACATTTTGCATTTCCATTCAGAATATAACCATTCTTTACTCAGTTTTCTGCTAAATAAATTGTTATATGATAGTTTATTACATATTCATTTCATTAAACAGTTTAGTTGTACTTTCATTTTCCTTTCTGCCTTTCTTTCCTTTCATTTTCTTTACAGGAACTATAAAGCCTAGATGGGGATTTCATTGTTTAACCCTTTCAGACACAAATTATGTTCCAGTTACACAAAAATAAGATTTTTTATGATATCCTTTTGTACTTATAAATCAATCAAATTAAAATGTAATTAAATACAGTTACAATAATTTAACTGTTATTTCTGATTCTTTTTAAACAGTTGTAACATCCATAAACTAACAAGTTAAACTGTCTAAGACTAATGTGTACTTACTAATGTCACCTTTTAGCTTCATTTTAAACAAAGTACTATTTAAATAGTTTTTGCCTTGTGACATATGCCATCATGCTTAAATTTAAAGATTATTTATTTATTTATTTTAAAACAAAAAAGCTGCAGTTTGGTATTTTGCACTCAGACTGACTTCCAATCTAATATATATATATATATATATATATATATATATATATTATTTGAGGTACCAAGTCAGAAATAAACACCAGAAAATGGTGATGGTGACAATAAATGCAAGGTTATGAAAAGGTTAAAAATCCAATTATGATTGTTCTGTGATTGTTTGGTGTTCTGTATTCTCTCTCAGATGCCTCTGTTGGAGACTCATTTGTTGCGGACACATCGTGAGCTGCGTTTGGCCCATCTGGCTTTGAGCATAATGACTATGGGTTATGTATGGCAGGAGGGAGAGAGAGAAACAGTAAAAGTACAACAATGGTTTTATATTCATTCCAGACCCTTAATAGGACTGAAGCACAGAACTGAACTGTCTGACTATTTATTTTTGTAATGAACCTCCAGGTTCTTCCGCGGAGTCTGTCGGTGCCGTTCTGTGAGGTGTCTCAGAGACTGGGTCTGCCCCCGATTCTCATTCATGCTGACACAGTCCTCGCCAACTGGAAGAAAAGAGATCCAGATGGGTAAACTCACTGATCCATACAATATTGTGGTTTTAGCAATGTTATCTTGCCCTGTTTTATTTAGGGTCAATACCTGCTGTCAGTAGGCATTCCGGTTCATCTCAATGGCAGTTGCTTGGCTGTCGCAGGACCCCCAGAAGCACACAATTTTAAAATCTGCAATCTTTTCCCAAGGTTGTTCAGAAATTTGTTGTCCAAACACATAGTTAACCAGCTATTGTAGCAAGTTCAGTTGTTACCAATATACAGTAGTTCAACAGTTTGGTGATTCCATTCACAAACAGCATTGCAAACTTTGTTTGGGACTGTAGCTCTCAACCTGTGGTTAAAAACATACACGTAGTTAGTGTGGCATATAGACTTAGACAGATCCAACTTAGCAAGCTAAGATGTAGTACAATCTATATATATATATATATATAATTCCACACATTTCATTCTACAAATTTCATTTTACTTCTCTTAGCTTCTAAACAGAATTACAGCACCATTTTTGAAGAGAACAACAGATAAGTAAGTAAGTTAAATAGCTGTTCAGGAAACATTGCCCAGATCTGGATAAAATTATTTACGAATAAATGTATTTAAAATAATACTATTTTTGCAGTATTTATACTGTTTGTATACATGGATGACCTGAATGACCCACCGTTAGCCTACTGTACTATAGAGGTGTCAGGGTTTGTTTGTTAGCATGAATAATAAGCCCCTGCTGGTACATGCCATAACCACAACATACAACATTAGGGCAAAAGGATGCTTTCTGAATGGACAAAAGTAGGTATATGTATGTTAGATATACTGTATGTTTCACCTTTGCCCCCAGAGGTCTTTGAATAGCAGAGATTTGAAAAAAAAAAACCCCAAAAAACAAAAAACAACTTTCATTCATGAATCTGACATCAGGTTCATAAAATTGTTCGCAAAAAAATTAGCAAGTTTATAACTGAATGTTATAAACTTGTTAACTTGTTAAAAAATGATTAGAAAACACAGCCTATATTTAAGATGTGTCATGTATTATTTAGCAAACTAATGAGTAATGTTATATTTCTTTTTCATGCACAACTGGACATGGATTGTTCCAAGACCTTTTTCCATGGAGTAAGTATTTTGTTTTATTAACAGAAAAGTATGTTAATGATATTGATTTGTAGAACCAGCAGAGGGAGCCATCTCATTATGTTCAGAGGGCAATATGTAAATATGTTCTGTTTGAATTCAGATCCTCTTTGCAACACCTGACCTTACAATTACATGTATGGCAAGAATTGGACACCACAATCAGTCAATCAATCAATCAATCAATAGACACATGAATGAATGAATGTTGTAAAACTTGTTGTAGTTTGTGGCTGGTGCTTCTGAAGCATGGACCTGCCATTCATGGTGACTGTTTTTTGCTTCCTGTAAGGAACTTGGAGTTGTTGCTGACATTGCCTGGTGGGAAAAGTGTAAGAGGATTTTTTCTGGTGACATTGCTGGTGGAGTTGGCAGCTGTTCCCGCCCTGAAGGTCTGACACCTGTACAAATGCCACAGACTTGTACTCCAATAGTTTGTTTTATTTGCAACTTCAAAAACCATTAACTGTATAGTGTGGTATTACAGTCTGATAACATTACTGTACCGTGGTAATACTAGCTGTTTCTTTTTTCACAGCCGATCCTTGATGTCATCAACGGTGTCCATTATAATGATGTTGCTATGGTCACCAAAGCTCTGGATGTTGTCAGTCAGGCCATGGACAGCATGAAACAGGCCCTTAAACTAATGCATGGTAATACTTTGAGGAGAACAGATGAACTTTGGTGTTTTAATACATTCATTCAAATAGTTTTAATAATTCATGCAAAATATAAATCTTTACTGTTTCAGAATATGTAGATCCCTCCATTTTCTATGGCATTATGAGGATCTATCTGTCTGGGTAAGCTTTTTTTTTAAGATTTCCTTCAGAGATCTTGTGAATCTATTAAACTTAAATCTCCTTCTGCATGTGGGTGTTAGATGGAAAGATAACCCATTAATGCCAGAAGGTCTCGTGTATGAGGGAGTTCAGGAGAAACCAATGGCGTTTTCAGGAGGCAGTGCTGCTCAGAGTAGTATCTTACACTGCTTTGATGAGCTGCTGGGAGTCCAACATGAAGGCAGCAGCGGTAAGCGAACCATTGTTCTCATGGCTAGAACATTCTTGGTTTCAAATTTTGCCCCACAGTCAAAATAATGATTATGCTGGATAACATGGATCATCCAGTTTTGCACAAGCTTGTGGAGTCCATGCCAGTGATGCTGTTATTAAAGAACCAGGGGATCATTTCAGTGTTATCTCAGCTATAGGGCAAGGGTTTTCAAACTGGGGTCTGATGACCTCTGGAGGCCTGTAAAGGGGTGTTTGTGGGTCCTTGGAAAATAATATATTCAAATAGGAAACAATTCTATTAAATTGTCATAATATTTCACAATATTACTCTTTTTACTGTAGTTTTGATCAAATACGTCAAAAACATGCAAAAATCTTACCAACCCCAAACTTTTGAATGCTAGTGTGTATAGACCTATAATGCAAAGCCATTTCCAGAAAATGTTTTTTTTTTAATTATTATTTTTATTTTTATTTTTATTTTTTTATTTACAAATGCTAGATGAAAATAGAAAAATGCAGTATATAGAAAAATATACTAGATGCATGTCTTTATGTAAAAAATTGTTTTACTTTGCCAATATGTCCAAACAGGGGCCTTCCTGAGAAGAATGAGGGACTACATGCCGCCCTCTCATAAACATTTTATTGAAAACATCTCTAGTCGCCCATCTCTGCGCAGCTTTGTGCTCCAGCAAGCAGATGAGCGTCTAACACACACATTTGAACAGTGTGTGGCTCGCTTGGTGGAGTTTCGAAATTATCACATCAACATTGTCACCCGTTACATCACTATCCCAGCATCCCGTGCCAAACAGCTCCGTGCCAACAAGCAGGGTTTGTCCGAGGAGCTGGACACAATCAAAAAAGCACCAACAGCACTGGAGGAAAGAGGTACTGGAGGGTCAGGGATTATGACCTTTCTGAAGACAGTGCGTAATGAAACCAAAGACACTTCCATCTCGCAGTGTACTAATGGGAACCAAGTCTTGCCAGACACATCGATGACAGAAATATGGAAGGCTGCATCTGAGCTCACAACAGAATGATAATAGCACCAAAGTATTTTCACCAAAGTAAATCATGCACTACGGCAAAAGTGTTTTTATAGGTTATAACATAATTTAGAGTGAGATTACGACACACACACACACACACACACACTGACTCCCTCTTCACTTACTTTAGCAAGGGCTTAATTCAAACTGTCTTTAACAATGTGACCCCATAATGAGGTAGTGTTTGTGTTACTGATTAAGCAATCCAGATATGATACACATGGAGAATTCAAGCACAAAATATGACACTATATAACAAAATATATCTATGTTGGTTGTTTCATTGGCTTCTGAAAACATATTAAAACACAACATGACAAACAATCCTGATTTAAAGGTTTATTCAAGGTTAAATCTAAATTTAATTCATTTGAAGTCAACATGAATCGTTTGTAACCCATCTTACTTCCAAAATTTGACATGCAGTATTTCCATATAAAACAGGATATTCAGTAACAAAGTTGAGACTGTGTACACTGTGAATTTTTGAAAGTGTATGTCTAATATGTGCTATAAATAAGTAGTGACAAATAAATAGTTTCATAAATAAATAAAACAACTGTAGAGTTGGTATTCTTTATTGAAATGGAGTGGACCCTGTTGAAAAAAAAAACAGCATATGCTGGTTAGATATGTTTTGAAACATGGCTGCTGGTTTGTGCTGGTTTAAGTTGGTCGTTAGCTGGTCATGAGCTGGTTTAAGCTGGTCAGGTGCTGGTCCTAAGCTGGTCCTGAGCAGGAGCTAATTGCTTAGGACCAGCACATGACCAGCTTAAACCAGCTCATGGCCAGCTTATAATCAGCTCATGACCAGCTAAGGACCATCTTAAACCAGCTTAACTTGTAAACTTCTTGTAAACTATTGAACTATTGTATAAAATCAGTATCACATTTGCAATTGCACAATACCAAAAATTATGTTAAAAATGTACCTTTAGGGGTACAACAACTTGTCACTGGGACATTACCCTTAGAACTTAAATTAACTCAGTGCCTTTAACATTGTACCTTATCTATCCCTAAAATGTGCATATTAGTACCTTACAATAGTAATATGTACCCTTAAGGTTCTACTATGAAACTTTTACAGGTAAATAAGACAAAGTAAACCGCTTCAACAAACCACCTCAGGAACAAATAACAGACATCCCACTGGTCATTCCTCTTGTGTCTTCTGTCAGGGTTCTCCTCACATGACACCTTAATGCCACAGTTGACAACCCCTGCCACACAACTCAAAAGCATGATGGTGTCAAGATGAGGAGGCACATCTCAGGTTTACAATTCTTTGAGGCCAGCCTAAACACCCGAAAAACATTGCCCAACAAGCTTGTCTGGAATTTCAGAAGGTGTGACCTTGCCAGAGGTTAAAAGGCTATTCAGTAACCTCCTCTCTCTTCTGCTCTTGGACCCTTCTTCTGATTGCTGTTAATAGGGAGAAGACTGGAGACATCCAGTCCAGCCACAATGCCACAGAACCTCTCCCGCACCAGCGGGGCTCCAAAGTTGCAACCAGCCATGTTGCAACTTTCCACCTGGGAAAGAACTCTCCCAACCACAACCGAGTCAGACTAACATCTTCTGAAGTTCATCAGTCTACTACCCAAAAGAAACCATTGCAACTTCACCACCATCTAAGTACTGAACCATCAACACTTTCATTCTAGATTGCATCTGGATGCTTGTTCAGTGGCCAAGGCAGTGTAAGTATCGTACATTTGACTAAACTAAACACCTTTGTTACAAAGGTGCTGATTATTCTGCTCCAGTGGTTAACTGACTCCTTTTCATAGCTTCATTCCCTGGTTTCTGTAACAGTTCATCCATCCACTTTTATTTCCCCTTTTTCCCATGTATGTATGTGTGAGTGTGTGTATGTGTTTGTTTAGACTAGTTATGTGTTACTGTTTTAGTTAATAAAACTTTTGTGCACAATTTCATGAGTTCGGTTTCTGTGGTCACTACTTGGAAACAAAGTCCCTTTAATGAGACGATCTTGCTACATGCTCTAATGCATTAGTACTGTTAGAAAGGTATTTCCTGTGACCACGAAAAAAAACAACAACTTCTTTTATAAAGTTTAAAAAAAAAATGGTCCCACTTTATATTAAGTGGCCTTAACTACTACGTACTTACATCAGAAATTAAGTAAAATGTTCTTATTGTGTTCGTACTGTATTGCAAAACACTTTTGCTGTTATTGAGGTGAGATACGGGAAAGGTTAGGGACAGGTTTGGTGGTATGGGTAGGCTTAAAGTGTGGGTTAAAGTGTAAGGAATGAGCCAACGGCGTAATTATAAATGTAATTACAGAAAATAATTACAGATGTAATTACATGCAGGTATTTTTTAAAATATAAGTACAATGTAAAAACATGCATGTACACAATATGTGCATTGTACCAAATGATTAATTTAAATATAAGTACATAGTAGAAAAGGCCATTTCATATGAAGTGGGACCAAAATTACAATTAATGTTCGCTGGATCAACAGATTAGTTGATTGTAATATTGATTCTGTTACCCTTTTACTTCTACTCTCTGTCACTCACGTGACAGCCTCATAGGCTTAAGGCTATGCAGTCTGTACCAGAAACAGAAATGATTAACATATTTACCTGCTTTAGAAACATTCTAGGAAACACGACTGATAAGGACTAAAAGTGAAAAGGAGAGACAATTACATTTTAAAGCATTTGTGAAATCAAACCAGGAAAGAGAGTTGAGGAACTGGGGAGAAAAGCAATAGATTCTTAGTGCATTCTACAAACCCGATTCCAAAAAAGTTGGGACACTGTACAAATTGTGAATAAAAAAGGAATGCAATAATTTACAAATCTCATAAACTTATATTTTATTCACAATAGAATATAGATAACATATCAAATGTTCAAAGTGAGACATTTTGAAATGTCATGCCAAATATTGGCTCATTTTGGATTTCATGAGAGCTACACATTCCAAAAAAGTTGGGACAGGTAGCAATAAGAGGCTGGAAAAGTTAAATGTACATATAAGGAACAGCTGGAGGACCAATTTGCAACTTATTAGGTCAATTGGCAACATGATTGGGTATAAAAAGCCTCTCAGAGTGGCAGTGTCTCTCAGAAGTCAAGATGGGAAGAGGATCACCAATTCCCCCAATGCTGCGGCGAAAAATAGTGGAGCAATATCAGAAAGGAGTTTCTCAGAGAAAAATTGCAAAGAGTTTGAAGTTATCATCATCTACAGTGCATAATATCATCCAAAGATTCAGAGAATCTGGAATAATCTCTGTGCGTAAGGGTCAAGGCCGGAAAACCATACTGGATGCCCGTGATCTTCGGGCCCTTAGACGGCACTGCATCACATACAGGAATGCTACTGTAATGGAAATCACAACATGGGCTCAGGAATACTTCCAGAAAACATTGTCGGTGAACACAATCCACCGTGCCATTCGCCGTTGCTGGCTAAAACTCTATAGGTCAAAAAAGAAGCCATATCTAAACATGATCCAGAAGCGCAGGCATTTTCTCTGGGCCAAGGCGCATTTAAAATGGACTGTGGCAAAGTGGAAAACTGTTCTGTGGTCAGACGAATCAAAATTTGAAGTTCTTTTTGGAAAACTGGGACGCCATGTCATTTGGACTAAAGAGGACAAGGACAACCCAAGTTGTTATCAGCGCTCAGTTCAGAAGCCTGCATCTCTGATGGTATGGGGTTGCATGAGTGCGTGTGGCATGGGCAGCTTACACATCTGGAAAGGCACCATCAATGCTGAAAGGTATATCCAAGTTCTAGAACAACATATGCTCCCATCCAGACGTCGTCTCTTTCAGGGAAGACCTTGCATTTTCCAACATGACAATGCCAAACCACATACTGCATCAATTACAACATCATGGCTGCATAGAAGAAGGATCTGGGTACTGAAATGGTCAGCCTGCAGTCCAGATCTTTCACCCATAGAAAACATTTGGCGCATCATAAAGAGGAAGATGCGACAAAGAAGACCTAAGACAGTTGAGCAACTAGAAGCCTGTATTAGACAAGAATGGGACAACATTCCTATTCCTAAACTTGAGCAACTTGTCTCCTCAGTCCCCAGACATTTGCAGACTGTTATAAAAAGAAGAGGGGATGCCACACAGTGGTAAACATGGCCTTGTCCCAACTTTTTTGAGATGTGTTGATGCCATGAAATTTAAAATCAACTTATTTTTCCCTTAAAATGATACATTTTCTCAGTTTAAACATTTTATATGACATCTATGTTGTATTCTGAATAAAATATTGAAAATTGAAACTTCCACATCAATGCATTCTGTTTTTATTCACAATTTGTACAGTGTCCCAACTTTTTTGGAATCGGGTTTGTAGTTAAATATTCATGGGATATATCGTAAATTAAACTGGGAGAGCAGACCACAAATGCGGAGTATACATTAATTGTCTTTTTTCATATAGTTACAGCAGAATACAAAAGAAAAATGAAAACAATTAGGAAAAAAATGCAGAAAAAATATCTGGGGTTATGCATGTAACCATGGTTCCCTGAGAGGGAATGAGACACTGCGTCCTCTAGTGGGTACTATGGGGAATGCCATCAGCATGGCCGGTGTTTGATGCACGTGTGAAAACACTTCAAATCCCCAAACATGCCCAGAGTATAAGATGGTGCCTGTAATGCACATCATCAACTTCTTTGTCTGAACGAGACGTGAAACAGGCAGGCCCTAGGCAGTGTCTCGTTCCCTCTCAGGGAACCATGGTTACATGCGTAACCCGAAACGTTCCCCTTCAAGGGAACTCGCACTGCATCCTCTAGTGGACACTATGGGAAACAAAATACCAACTATGCCATGACCTGGTGCCTGCCTGTCCACTTGGTGAGAGAGCACCAAAAACAGTGGCAAACATACACCGATTTAAGGGGGTGGGGCACTCAAATGATGCTTCGGACAGCTGAAATAACTTGGGGGAAATGGGGAACCTGACCAACACTAATATTAAGGAGTGACATCCCATTCAGCTAAGTTAGGAACACAACTGTCCTCAAACAGCTATGTTCCAAAAGATAATGGGCTATCTACTTGAAACCCTAACAAAGGGGAGACATCCCAAAGCATGTGGAATTCAGGGGGCTGCCTGCTTGAGAATACGCTGAAATCAGGGGAGGCAACTTAGCATATAAAAAGGAACCTCGGGTGAACCGCCTTCTTAAAAGCCCTAGAAAGCGGGGAGGCAGCCCGACCCTACCACCAGAAATATTAGGTAGGGAAAAAGCTCTCTACTCGGGAGATCTTGTCAAAGGAAACCAGCCTCAACTGGTACACCTTTGACCAGAAATTTCCAGAATATGGAAACTTTACGAGAGCTCAATCCAAGGAACCTGTACAAGTGGACTGAACAGAGGAACAAGGAACCCTGCTTCAATTTCCACATACTTTCGTGAGGGACATCTCATTCCACCCAGACAGCTAGTCAAAGGGAACTGTCCTCAGACAGTTATCACCTCTGATGATGTTACAGGTGGGCCACTGAAAATACACTGGAGGCAGCCCAACCTGAGATGCTGGTAAGAAAAGAGCAAGGAACCCTACTTGAAACCCAAACTCACTGGGGAGGGGCATCTTGCTACAATCTTCATAAAAAGGTATTGCCATCAAAGGAAACCATTCTCAAACAAGTACATCTCTGATAAACTTCCGCTTAGGAGAGGTAACAAGAGGAGATCAAAACGGAAACTTAGCACTCCTCCCGTGCCCCGCCTACAAACCCCATGCTTGATCCCGCCTCACCGCAATGGCAACCACGGGAACTGAACCGCGCAGTGTAGGAGCTCAACTCTTATCCGTCGAGAGAGAGTCAAGCCTGGGTGGAACCGATTATTGTGACCGCATCAAACAACACACATTTAACTGCTTCAAGAGCTAAGTGTGCTTAGTTCAAGCATCACTGTAATCCCCCCGAGAGCCCGACATGCTCGTGTGAACGCGGACTACTATCCCTCGGGAGAGAACAGAAAAGAAAAGAATTCCTGAAAAGGAAAGCACTTCTCATTAGATTCCTTCCATGCCCCACCTACAATCCCCATGATCGGTGTGCCTAGCTGCCTCGGGAGCCACGAGACCCAAACCATGGGTAGTAGGCACTCAATTCTTATCCCTCAAAAAAGAATCAAGCATACAAGGCATTTCTCAATGCGATCGCATCACGCAGTGTGCATTCAGCTCCCCAGAGAGCCAAACACGCTCTGTTCAAACACTAGATTCCTTCCAGAAGCAGGCGAGAACAGAAACTGCCATGAATGCATCGCATTGATCCTGTTCAACTCCCTCAATCTTGAGTAAAAGGCAAAGCTTTACCTTTACTATCAGTAGCCCTGCATCACAATGAGCGCATCCCGCTGTCTCATGAATCAAACACACATTCACACTTATTCATAATTCCCTTGAGAACTGAACATGCACACTCCTCTCTCATGCACAAAACACATCCATCATGCATGTCGTCAGGACCTCAAACAGAGGCACACACTAACCTAAATGTTTGCAGAGTGTTTCCTACCCGTACACAAAAAAAACGGCTCCTGAAGACAAAAGAAGTTGATGATGTGCATTACAGGCACCCTCTTATATTTCGGGCGCTCCGCTAATGATGTCACAGGCTGCGCGGTCCAATAGATTTGGAGTGTTTTCACACGTGCTTCAGACACTGGTCATGCTCATGGCATTCCCCATAGTGTCCACTAGAGGACACAGTGTGAGTTCCCTAGAAGGGGAATCTAAAAATCCACCAGTGGCTTCTCTGTGAAGCTCTGCTAGTAGTCTATATCCTGTACACTGTGTCAAAATTTGATTGCTTTGACCTTTTGACCTTTCCCCTCCCCCACACGGCCCACCCACATAGCGACCACCCACGTCGTGTTGACCCCGTGACCTCTCAAATGAGTTCCAGATGTGGAAATAGGCATGTGTGAAATTCCAATGTCATCCGGGGATGAGAAATGTTGTTTGTTCCTGTCAGTCTGGTGACAGGAGATAAAATGAAGTCCTGAGGAATGTTTTTGAAGATGTTATGCTCGTCTGGTGGGGGTTTGCCCATCTGCAGACCACGTGTCCGGTTGCATTCCAAGGCGCTCTCTCTCTCTCTCTGTATGGGAGAGCTGTGAGAAAAAGATATTGTATTTAAGGACAATAACAGCATAAACAATTTTAACAGATTGTACGAGCATATCACAATATGTGTACCCACACATATACTCTGTTGGTTGTATAAAATGTAATTAAATAACACTCCTAATATTGAAATAAAACAATAAATAAAGAAATAAAAAATCCCTTACATTTTTCTTTGAGAAAAAGATTTTCTCCTTGTGCAAGCATCACCATTCTTCGAATGAGAGGTTTACAAAAATTGTGTTTAGTTTAAGCTGGAAAATGCTCTCTCT
>JAFVLL020002175.1:0-21328 GCA_021397915.2 Tor tambroides | reverse complement strand
TAGCACTGATAAAGGCAGTGCTGTGCGCCTCGCGTTTTCGAACCTGAAAAACGCGTCAGGTGTGATCGGCCCCTAAGAATGCATTACAGTGACTTGTCTCAAAAAATATGCTATTTCTAATAAATGCTGTTCTTTTCACATTTCTATTTATCAAAATAATCTTAAAAAGAAAGTATAATGATTTCCATGAAAAAAAATCAACATTGATAATAATAATAATAATTTTTTCTTGAGCACCAAATCATATTAGAATGATTTTTGAAAGATCTTGTGACACTGAAGCCTTGAGTAATGGCAGCTTGGTCATCAATTACATTTTAAAATCTACTAAAACAAAAGACATTTATTTTAAACTGTAATAATATTTCACGATATTACAGATTTTACTGTATTGTTGTTCATATAAATGCAGCATTGTTGAGCACATTAGACGTCTAAAGAAGTAACAAATATTTAAAAATCTTCCTGACCCCAAACTTTTGTAGTTTACATGTATTGTGTATGTTGTTTTCATCTCACATATGTCAAGAATAAATTATGATAAGGCCCTGTTTAGATGCATCAAATTCTATTTCTAACACACAGTGTTGCCTTTTATCGGTGGCATGGGCAGTTTAACTTCCCGTCACGGGAGAAAAAGTTCAATCCCAATAAATCTGAGTGTAAAATGACACGGCATGGCATTTTAAGTTCTTCGCCCGCCGTTTTTCACTATAAAATGAAAAAGGCTGTTTCTTTGAAATCCTCACTCTACAGAATCTTTCTCAGGGGGAGACAGACAAGCATCATAAGCACTAGGAAATCCATCATTCCTGACCACTTCCCCCAGTCCCACAAGGTCACTTCGTTGAAACAGGCAGTCTGACGCTGGCTCTGTCACCTCCAATGCAATCAGAACCTCCCCACAGCGGCGCACGGCTCACAGGTTTCAAGGAAATTATATTTATGAGTCGCAGACACCGATCACTTTTCCACTGGGTACTACTGACACCCAGAACAATGCCACCAACACACAGGCAGGCCGACTCACGATCATTGTTTGTTTGAGATTTCTAAGATGGGCCGTTTTGGGTATTGAGAAGAGATGTCCCCAAACGACCTAACAAATGATGGAGGAGGAAGAAAAAATGGGTCAAAGCAAACATTTGTAACTGGAAAACAGTATGCATGTGTGTGTGTTTGGTTATAGCACTACTAGTGTTAAATTACTCTTCCCAGCAGAGCTCGACAGTGCGAGCATTTCACTCGTATTTGTGACTAAAAATAGATGTGTGCAAACTGGAAAACATATTTAGGAGTATGTGTGTGAGAAAAAGTAGGTCCCCGTGGGTCATAAAAAGTCTTATATATCTTAAATGGTATGACAAACGTCTTAATTAAGAGGTCCTAAATTTAATGCTGGGAAATACAAATCGTGATATGGCTTAATGTGATTATTAAATTTTTAAAGGCAATGATTTAATGAAATGTGTAAGTTTCTACACTTATCACATTCTACAGGCTTATGGCTCCATAAAAAAATATAATAAATTAATGCCATGCATTTATGCCCAGCAAATACTTATGATCGACTGTTTACCGAATGTTTATTGTATGCTTTTGATGGTTGTAAGAGCGCACATTTTATCTCCATCATTTGTTTGAATGAGCAGCTCAAGTAGTAATTCATTTCAAAATAAGAGTCCCAGTGTGTTTCATGCTTTTTTATAATTAAAAGTCCTGCATTGCGTAGAAAACATTTTAAAATATAAATATGCATTTTAAAAAATGTTTAAAATCTTAGTAATTTCATAATTAATAAATAAATAGTTTGAAGCAGAAATATTTAAAAAGTGTACTTTTTGTATTAAAATTAACCAATCCATTTTACCTGTAAACATCTCCTTGTACCCGCTTAAGGAAAAATAAACTACTAGATCAGTTTTTATTGTGACCATAAAGTTATTTATACGCACCTATATTTTTCAAAATAGGAGCACACATGCTCCTTGGGAAAATATAAAAGTAATCATCAAACCTTGTCCAGAGGAAAAAAGTTATTATCTATTAGCTCAGGGGAGTTAATGAAGACAGCATATTCCCATTGAAAAAAAAAACTTTTTAAACCAGCCTAAGCTAGTTTGTTGATCTTAGCTGGTCTCCCAGCCTGGAAAAATTGGTACATTGGCTGGTGTAAGACGGTTTGGACACTTTCCGTTGGTCAGACTGGGAAACCAGCTGTACACCAGCTTAAACAAGCTAAAACCATCTTAAAACAGCTTAGGCTGGTTTAAAAAGTTTTTGCAACAAGGATGTGAGATTACTAGGGTATTTCTGATAGAAGAAAAATCAGAGAAGCAGGACTTGAGTCAAGTCAAGTCAAGTCACCTTTATTTATATAGCGCTTTTAACAATACGGATTGTGTCAAAGCAACTTTCCAATATCAAAATAGGAAAATAGTGTCAATAATGTAAAATGACAAGATTAAACACTCAATTTTCAGTTAAAGGCATTTCATTATTGAAGTCAATGATGTCATCGTCCAGCTAAGTTCAGTTTAAATAGTATCTGTGCAATCAAGTTGACGATATCGCTGGAAATTAAGTGTCCCCAACTAAGCAAGTAAGTGAGTAAAAGTCTCCTTTTAATGAAACAACTGAGATATTAAAGAAATCATAATGCTATCTTAGAGGCATATGTATGCAATCAGCAGAAGCAACCCTACTGTGAGGTTAGTCTTGACTGGATTCCTTAATGTTTTAAATGAGTGCTAAATGTTTTATCTTTAAAATATAGGCTAGCTCAGCACCCTGGGGTGTAGCCATAGCATTTGAAAATCTAAGCACACCTCCTACCAAGCATAGCAGCAGTCATGATGGCTGAAAACAATAATTAAAGAACAGACTATTGTATGAGGAGTGAATCTCAGCACGGCTAACTAGCTAGTCGACCAACATGGCCTCTTAGATTAAAGCCGGTTAACCGAAGAATTCCAGCTTGTTATGCTAGTTAATAATAAAACAGTCTGAACTCCACACAGCATGCCAGCTTCCCTTGAGGACTGCAGGGATGTGTTTCCAATCATTGAGGGAAGTCAAAAGCAATAACAATCAATTTGTCAGTTCCACTTTTCAAAGCAAGCCCAATGACAGCAGATCAGCAAAACCTCATTTTAATTCATCTGGTAAAAAGTGTGTCTAATACAGCTAATATATTCCATAAAGGCTTCTCTTCCTGTGCTCTAAGAATGTAATTACATTTCCACACTGTAATATGAAGCCATTGGCAATGGCCTGAGGCACATTAAAACATGTGATCTGCCACCGTGTGCCCTGGCTAACAATGCCGTCAGTCTCCATAACCTGCTTCCATCAAAACCACCTCATGTGGACACCACACATCTGCTCCTCTCACTCTAATAGCCTTGATGGAACCCTATAGGTTCCTTTAAGAAGTGAAGGAAATTACACTGGATTTCAGAGCCCTATAGAGCCATTTACCATGGCTTATCTTTGTGGCTATAATGTCACATAAAATGTGGACATGGGATTGAATTTGTCAGTATCATGAGACATACAGGTGAATCTCTTTGAAAAAGGATACTATCCACAATGCCATGTGCAGTATGAAAGGCAGTTAAAATTGGGCCAAATTCAAAATTTAAAGGTGCCATAGAATGGAAAACTGTCTTTACCTTGGCATAGTTGAATAATAAGATTTCTGTACATGGAAATGACATACCGTGAGCCTCAAACACCATTGTTTCCTCCTTCTTATGTAAATCTCGTGAATAAAAAAGACCACTGAAAAATAGGCGAATCAGAACATAACACCAACTGTTACATAACAGTCGGGATCACTAATAGTTACGCCCCCGACATTTGCATATACCCGCCCATGTTCTAGGCCAGCCACCAGCCGTGAAGAAACAAGCGCGGACAACAGCGAAAATGGCAGATCATGGAAATAAATGTTATGTTCCAGGCTGTGCAGGGATGGGTTGGTGTCTGTATTCAGAAAGGCACGGAAAGCAAATAACGCGTTCTAATAAATTAACGTGAGCCACTAAAGGGACATGGTTAGCTCGTTGCTAGCTGTAACCTGTTACAGTACATAAGATTTCACTTACCACATAAACAGAGTAAGGAGAGATGACGGAGGATGATGACGAATGATTTACAGATCCTGAGCACCACTGACAAGCATCTGGTCTTGTAAAATGTGTGGTAACAGTTAAGTACTGCCGCTCCATAGAATAAACAGAGTACGTGCGATCGCGAATCTCGAAAGTGAAAGTAAAACGCGATCGTGCATTTGAAAACAGTTTCAATGCCCAGCATATTAATAGCATTTTAACATTTTATTTACAGTATAATTACCCAACGATATAACTGCGCGAGAAAGTATTGAAATATATATATTTTCACTGTTTCCTTCGTGTGAGTTACTGAAATGAGCCGCACTGTGAAACAGCCAATCAAAGCAGAGTTCAACATTGCCGCACTGTGAAACAGCCAATCAGAGCAGAGCTCAACATTAACATTCATGACCCTTCCACATAAGCCAATAACAGACCATTTCATTCTGGGGAGAAATCCTAGGGTTGTAAATGGACATATAAAACTGTTTCTGGAGATTTTTTTGCCCTTACCTAAGCCACATATCTTCTATGTAGATATCAGAGAACAATTTAAAATATTCTATCAATGCATTCTATGGCACCTTTAAGAATTAACACACTTTCAGTTTATGAGCTGGAAGCAGAATTAAATTAGCCACACCCAGAATGTTAAATAAGAATTTGACAAGAATTAGAATCACAAAAATTCCATAACTATATATAATGCTACGTTAAATATGTATTACATTTTTAAGAAAACAATAAAAAATAAAATAATGATTCTCTCTCTCTCTCTCTATATATATATACAAATTAAATATTACATTTTATGTATTATAAAATACAGTAAAACAAAACAAAAATAATATTAACAATGAAACGAGTTAAAATTATCAAACTATAAATTATGTATCTATCTATTCATCAGTCCATCCATCCATCAATAAATTACAAATTATAAATAAGAATAAAATACTAAATACAAACAAAAAATTATCTATGTATAAACATCTATCTATCCATCTATCTATATATATATATATATATATATTATATTATATTATATATAATTCTATACATTAAATATTATACCGGCATTACATTTTATAAAATAACAAAATAAAACCAAAAATTAAATAATCAATGATACAAAAAGTATCTCTAAAAAAGTACCTTTCTATGAGTGAGTGTGTGTGTGTGTGTGTGTGAGTTAGAGAGAGAGTATACACAGTACACACACATATACATATACACATATATATATATATATATATATATATTATATATATATGACATATTAAAAAACAATTCTATAAATTATAAAACAAACCATTATTGAAAACTGAAACAACACTTTACTAAAGCCAAATTCCACAGTCTTCTTTGGCAAAGTCTGCTTTTCTAGAAAAGGTATGGACTGGAAATTTCTTCAAATTTTAATACATTTTAATTCTACTTCCTTACATTCAAATTTTGCTTCAAATGCAACTCAAAAACTAAACTGGTTAAAAGATCCAGGTTAAAACATAGCATTCGAAATAAAGAAGGATGGCTGTGTAGTATGTGCTAGATATGGGCTTTGACCCTTCAGACCTGCAGATTCTCAGCTGACCAGAACAGATGTGGAACAGCCTACCCCATCAGCGAGAGCGCTTCTTCATCTGAGCCATGCCACAATGACAGATCACGCGTCAGGACAGCCCTCGCAGGTCCTGCAGCAACGGAGCCGTCCTTGACCAGGCATGCAATGGCGGTGTAAGAAAATCTCTTATGTTCCGATATGCAGAGGCACAGTCGTAATCAGGCTAAGTGCCATGCTGAGGCGTGAACCCTGCTAAAATGCCATTCCAGGCACCCATAAAACACTTTATGGAAAATAAAGACCAATCTCACTACTAAGTATCGATCGTAAATTATCGTAACATTTGCAGGCAGTCAGCAGAGAGATGTTAACCACTAGAAGTTATCAAAGGGTGTGTGTAGCTGTTCTGCTTGGACATGTTCACATGTCTTGTAAAGCAGCTGGTGGCATTGTTGCCTTCTTCGGATTGGATTACATTTTATCTTCATATTACAGTTACAGCTACAGGCAATCAGTTTAAAGGGACAGTTCACCCAAAAATAAAATTCTGACATCATTTATTCATCCATATGTTGCTCCAAATGAGTATGACTTTCTTTCTTCCTTGATGAAAAATGATGACAGGATTAGACTATCCTCTTAAGTTACAAAATTGAAACTGTATTAAAGCAAACAAGAAACAGATAGCAGTAGGCCTATGTATACATTGTAGGTAAAGGCAAACAAAGAAACGTTAAACCTAGATTTCAGCTTGGTTAAATATTTATGATTCCTCTGGCATCAAAAAGCACTCATCCTAAAAGCTTTTCTTGTAACAATTTGTTCCTTGCAACAGCCTTTTGGATTACAGGACGGCACGCTTTAAACAAGACAGTTAATACATTGTCTTAAAATCAATTCACAGAAACATTCAGTACCAAATTTTGGAATTCTGCATTAAATTGGTCAAAAGTGGCAGTTGTCAGACCTCTGTCCGCCTCATGTTTCCTTATTTGGTTTGTTTCCTGTCCTTGTTTAGTGTGATTATTAGTTAATTATTGTCCAGCTGTGTTTGTCTAATTATCTATGATTATCCTGTGTATTTAGTTCCCGTCTGTTCAATTCCTTTTCGTCTGGTCTACTCGTTACTCCCGGTGTTTCTGTGTGTCAGCCTTGCCTTGTCTTACCCTGCTTTGTTTGGATTCATTAAAGACTTTTGATTTGAGTTTACTCCTCGTCTCCGTGTTTCTCGTTCCTCCCTGCTGTGTGCACCGTGACAGAAGACCAGACCAAGCAGTAAGCGGCGCCCCTTCACCGTTTTGTTTTGTTCATGTGTTTTGTCCCGCGGCTCCCTCAAGCCCGCCGTTCGCGGGGATATCAACGCCACCGTCCGCAGTTCCAAAGTCAAGTTCACGGGCTGCCGCTCGTTCACGCCGCCGTTCGCGGGGAAATCACAGCCGCCGTCCACGGCTCACCCAAGCCCACCTGCAGTTCCTGTAGCAAGCCCGCCTGCAGTTCATGTGGCAAGCCCGCCGTCCGCAGGGAAATCAACGCAGCCGTTTGTGGCTCACTCATGCACGCCGCCGTCCGTTGCTCACCCAAGCCCGCTGGCCGCCTCTGACTCATGTCCGCTGGCCGTTCCGATGTCATGTCTGCTGGCTGCGGCTCTTTCAAGCCCACTGGCCGTTCCGATGTCATGTCTGCGGCTCCTTCAAGCCCGCCGGCCGCTACGACGTCAAGCCTGCCGGCTGCGGCTCACTTCAGTTCCCAGTTTCCGCGGATCCAGTTCTGTAGTCACGGCCAGGAGTGCCGTTGCCGGTTCGAGAGGATCCACTTCCCTAGTCACGGCCAGGAGTGCCATTCCCAGTTCCCGCAGATCCAGTTCCATAGTCACGGCCAGGAGTGCCGTTGCTGGTTCCAGAGGATCCAGTTCCCTAGACACGTCCAGGAGTGCCGTTCCCAGTTTCCGCGGATCCAGTTCCGTAGTCACGGCCAAGAGTGCCGTTACCGGTTCCAGAGGATCCAGTTCCCTAGAAACAGCCAGGAGTGCTGTTCTCAGGTCCCGTGGATCCAGTCCACGTCACGGCCACGAGTGCCGTTTTTAAGTCTTGTCTTGCCCACAGGAGCATTTTAAATCACCTTGTCATGTTGGTCTTGTCTTGTCCACGGCGACTCGTCGGGACCTGCCTCTCCTTGTCGTGGAAACGGTTGCTGAGGGACCCTGTGAGGGCCCCTGACTCCTTGTCATGCCCAGAAGAAGCCTCAGCTTCCGAGCTTAGCCCAGGAGGGCTTCCTGTTCCTGTGGGCCGTCCTGTTCCTGCTTGTCTAGCTCCGGTGGGAAGTCCTGTTCCTGTGTGTCTAGCCCTGGAGGGCTATCCTGTTCCTGTTTGTCTAGCCCCGGAGGGCTGTCCTGTTCCTGTTTGTTTAGCCCCGGAGGGCTCCTGATACCCCCATCCTGTGTTCCTGTCCATGTCTGTCCTGAGGGGCCTCCAGAGCCCCTCCAGGCCCCCCCCCGGTGGAACTGTTACAGCGCGGGACGCGCCTTCCGGGAGGGGGGAGTTATGTCAGACCTCTGACATGTATTCCCGCCTCATGTTTCCTTATTTGGTTTGTTTCCTGTCCTTGTTTAGTGTGATTATTAGTTAATTATTGTCCAGCTATGTTTGTCTAATTATCTATGATTATCCTGTGTATTTAGTTCCTGTCTGTTCAGTTCCTTTTCGTCTGGTCTACTCGTTACTCCCGGTGTTTCTGTGTGTCAGCCTTGCCTTGTCTTACCCTGCCTTGTTTGGATTCATTAAAGGCTTTTGATTTGAGTTTACTCCTCGTCTCCGTGTTCCTCGTTCCTCCCTGCTGTGTGCACCGTGACAGCAGTAGAGACATTTATAAAGTTACAAAGATTTTTTCAAATTAACACTGTTTTGAACTTTCTATTCATCATTGAATCCTGAAAAAAACCATCATAGTTTCCACAAAAAATCTTATGCAGTACAACAGTTTTCAACATTGAGAATAATAAGAAATGTTTCTTGAGCACTAACTCAGAAATTTAGAATGATTTCCGAAGGATCATGTGAAACCGAAGACTAGTGTAATGATGCTGAAAATTCAGCTTTGCATGGAACAGATTTGGAGAATTTTATCATTACATCACTTGCTCACTAATGTATCCTCTGCAGTGAATAGGTGCCGTCAGAATGAGAGTCCAAACAGCTGATAAAAACATCGCAACAATCCTCAAGAACTCCACATGACACCAGCCCATAAATGAATGTCTTGTGAAGCAAAATAAATAAATCTAAAACTGTTTTCACTTGTAAATGGGGCTTGATTTGTGTATATTTTTCTCCTGATTGAGACAAAACAACTGGAAAAAGCAATATTACAGATAGAGGGTTCATATTGTAGCCAGAAGCAACTGTTTGAAGTTGCAATCTCTTAATGATGGATTTGCTTATTAAAATATGCCATTTTTGCTTTAATGATGTTAATGGATGGATGTGTTGTGGATTACTGAGATTTTCTTCATCTGCTGCTTGGACTCTCATTCTTACGGCACCCATTCATTCACTGCAGAGGATCCATTGGTGAGTGAGTGATATAATGCTAAATTTATCCAAATCTGTTCAGTAGGCATGATTCATTTTTTCTATAACTAAGCATACTAAATGAATGTGTCATATTGAAGGGTATGCAAAGCGAACAGAAGAAACTGACTCCAACTTGATCACAATTCACTTCTTAGCTACAAACCACCAAGGGAGGTGATGTCACAATACCATGCACTAAAATACCGTCATTTAACTGCATTATCTGCACTCTACAGAAACAGGTTACAGCTGACATATTAAGCATAAAGCAGGAAAAGACTGTGACATTAAAATTTTATGTATTGTATATAAAAATCTGTATACACAAATGTGCATACTATACTGCATATAAAAGTAACAGCGACTGAGAATAGAATGGATGATAAAAAACTGTTTTACTTCAACTATGCTTGAACACAAAGCTATGCAACAAAAATGCTTTTATTCACAGCCATTCTACTGGCCTGACTCGTTTCGTTCTGCTGAAGCACATAAGCGCTTTTGTCTGTATTCCCATGGGATCACATCCTCTAGGCTCTACTGCTGCAGTCAGAGGTAAAAACGCTTCTGCTGTGGCAACAACGCAGAGGATTTATCAGACAGGTGATACAAATGCGTTATGGGTATTCATATTTCCAGACAATAACTCAAGGGACTGTTTATTATTAGATCAAAAACTATAGGCAACCCAACCGAATTAGGGAGAAGATGTTCTAACAAAGTTTGCTGAAACACAGCCAAACCGCAAAAGATGATGGCTTCATTCCCAGATGCAAAGTGAGGTAACTTTACCGTAAAACGACTTTCGCAAAGTGGCCGGATACAAACCGTTGGGTGTGGTGGTGAATAATTTGATGGTTTTAACAAGAATGACAGTAGCAACGACAAGCAAGCAGAGAATCGGTAGGCTGTCAGTCTAACAGACTAATTAATGGAACTGATTACACAGCTTGAATGCAACAGCATTCACAAATGTGTTCAAAGGCTGACATTAAAACATGCATTACAGATGCAATGTATAATTTCTGCCTTTAAAAAAAAAAAAAACACTTAAACCTGTCAACAAAATTAAATGTTGAATTAAATTGTCAATGCAATCAAAAGAGATTAATAAAAGTGCATCATGATGACAATTAAATTAAATTTGCATCATGACAATAAATGGGTTTGATTTTTTTTTTAAATATCAGTTTTTGCATGTTTTTGTTAAAATGTTCATACATACGTAAATTAATATATAACATTAGAATATCTGGTTTAATTTTACATTTCGTCACCAAATTAAATGTCATTAATTTAGCTTCAATTAAATTAGATGTCATTTTAGTCACAGCAAAATTGACAAAAATGAATGAATGTGACAAGATATAATATTATGACATTATTACATTCTAAATAACCTAAGCAATATTCTAAATAAACTATTTAGTGTTATTTTAGTATTATTGAGATATTGTAGTTTTATTAATATTTTGAAAAAAGATTAAGAAATTTGAAGTAATTTATTGTTTTTGTCATTTTAATTAGTTTCTGTTGTTTAAAGTCTATATAATTTTTATTCATTTTTATTGCAGTTTTAGCTATTTAATCCATCAACATGACAAATGTTGCCTTGTCAACTTCCTGAAAAAAATATATATTTTTAATATTTTTATATTAAATTTCAGTTAATATTTATTTTAAGTAATGAATGTTTTTTATGGTTTTAGTTACCTATAATAACCCTGAAACTATTGAAATATATTTTTTATTGAAAAATAAAAATCCACACAATTCAGCTTTAAAGTCTGTTAGATAAGCCACTTGAAAGGATTTATTTAAAAGATCTTTCAGATCTAAAGCCAAAGATTTTTTCTAAATCTATCTGTATTCTTAGCAACCTGTCCCGAAATAAGCATTAATGTGATTTGTGCACTTTATTATGTGAACGGCTTGGTTGAAAAGGCTGTGCCAAGAACATAAAATGCAAATTCAAATCAAATAGCTTCAGAAAACAAAACCAGCCAAAAGGCATCATGATACACATAATGCATTTCTTGTACTGTTCTGGGCTTTGACAGGTCAAAAGGGCAACTATGAGGAGTCTGGATCCTCTGTGTTCAGCTACCGGGCAACATTCCAACATTTATACCTATTGTTGCTAGGAGACATTCCTGCTAATGTTTACGGCTCGCCTCAATCAAACAGGAAGCTGGCAAATAGCGCGCAGCACAGCACAGGTATCATCACCGTAACCTTTTGTGTTCTGAAATCTCACGACTACGAAAAAGGCATCCGGGGCGGGAAAAGAAAGGTTAATTTAATGCCAATGGAAGGAGAGACGTCTGAAAAATGTCCTGCAGCAAAGACTTATTCCCACCGCACGTTTGCGGCACTTGTGTTTATTGGTTTTGTTAAGCTGGGAATGATTTATAACATCTGAAAAGCCATTAAATCTTTCTGCCTTTTTAGATTTGGATTGTGGTGTGGAGAAGCCAATTCAATTCACTCGCCAAATATCAAGTTCTTCTTTTCCCTGAGAGGCAGCTCTTCAGTCGCAGTCACAAAGCCAAAGAGCTTCGGTTGTTCGCTATGCTATTCTGTCTCGATCCTGCTTGTCAATCTGGGATTCTTTATTGTCAAATTCATGAAAATATTAGCAAACAAAGCGATCTGATTCAACAGTCCTACTTGCATAACAAATCAATGGATTTGCAGCACGACACCAAAGGTTTCCATCGCCATAAGAATGTGAAACTGCAGTCACAATAACAGCCAATCAGAACATATTTTTTCTTTTTTTATATGCAGCCTCAAACATTAGTGAATGGTCTTGGGTTCGGTTCCCAGAAAAAGCAAGAGTTGAATATATGTGTACCTTGAATGTGAGTCTCTTTGGATAAATGTGTCGGCTAAATGCATAAATGTAAATATTTGATGTTTAATATTCAAGGAATCAGATTAACAACCAACGAGATTGCATGGAACAATCAACAAAATGTTGCACAAAAATCTGATTTAGGCAACATGAAAAACATAGCTTTAATTGTGTAGAGGCGTAAGAGAAAAAATATGTTTTAAAAACGCAAGTTTAAATTCATGGTGTACAAAAACATTCATTTATACATGGTAGAGTTATGGCATCAATGCTTTGATGAGATATGTAAATATTTGGATTCATTATGCAAAACGGCTTCCTAAACCATCTGTCAGTTTTGGGAAATCAAGGTCACGTCGCAAAGGCATTGCATAGAAATTTAGAACAATATTCTGCCAATGCGATTGTTTTGTTTGGCAAAGGATCTGTTCGAAGTGCTTTCCGTCTGTACGCTAGGAATCCGTTTACTTCCAATCCAAACAACGAGAGTTGTCGCAGCACTTTTACATGCTTGCGGGAGAACTCAATCAAATATAATACAAGGCATTAACCTCAAAAAATGTACGTTTGGCAAATCACCTGCATTCAGGAGAGTAATTAATTTCAAGAGCACAAGCCTTTCTCCTGCATACAGCTGATTATGATGAAGGAAAACAACAATTAAACCTTTGTCTTTGTGCTGTTCCAAGAGGAAAACTGACAGCAGACATTCATACCAGTTTGAAAACAAAGCAATTATAGAAATGTTTAGCGCCAGGTGTAGAATACTTCAAGAGAGCTTAGAAATTAACTCTTTTTTTTTTCTCAATTTACACATTCTATTTTTACTCTTAAAGTAACATTTGAGTTGATCAATCTTGGGTTTATTTGAGTAAACATACATTTGTGGCTGAGAATAATTTGTTTCCTATGACAGTACAAGGTGCAGAAGAACAGCATAAACAAATAAGAAAACAATAAGATGGATGAACAACATGATCCGAACCTGATTTCATAAATGCATCTGAAATGACAAATGCAGAAGCTGATTAAAGTTAAATCATAAATGTTGAATGCATAGAGCATCTCCTCCAGTAGCTTATTAAACATCAATTTAACATCTCACTCTACTACAATTAATTACAAGAAAAATAATGCATAAAAATGAACACATTTAATCATGCTCCCTGACTCATGCTATTCTACAAAAAACTTGCCAAATCACACTAACTGAGAGCAGATAGCACAAAACGAACAAGGACAGATGGACAAACTTGAATGCATAATGGATTTCTGTGGACTGTGATAGACTTCAATGATATGGAAATAAAACAAACAATATACTGATTTCTAAAGCCACTTTCTGTGATGTTTAGTCAACTCTTGTGCCACAATAACATCTTTGAATTATCCTAATTTAAGGGATAGTCGCCTCATATTTATTTATTTTTTTTAGAAAACATTGATATTAATTGCATTTAGTTTGATTTATCAGCATATCATGTAAATAATTCAACCAAAACACTTAGAAACAGGCTCTGAAAATAGTTTTACAACATTTATGATTACATAAAAACTATCAACACTAAATCTGCTGCATATTGTAGTTTATTCTGGCCAAGAACTGCCCACTTAGGCAGCCTTCTGACCAACATGTAAAATGACCAACTGTTGTTGGGAAGGGTGTGCAGGGCAGATAAATCTGAAATCGATGAAGCCACAACAACAGACTGGCCTGCAACAAAGTGGTAAAACATTAAAATAATGATGCTTCAGTTTCCACAAAAACGTAGAACGATAACAAGGAAATTAGAGTAAAATTTGAGTGAACCACACCGCCAGACCTTCCCTCAAGGACATAACAGAAGATACAATATGTCTAAAACAAAACTCTTGAATAACTTTATGAGTTTCAATGCCATGAGCCTGCAAAATCAGCAGCAATCTGGTAACATGCCTGATAAAAAAAACTTGTGCACGCCTGATTCCCAGAAGTTCCCTTGTGGGCAGCCAATTGGAACGGGCAGATTTCACCAGATGTATTCATCTTTGCGTACAATATGCATCAGACAGTCCATAGGGAGGCTGTCAGAGGCTGAAGCTAAGAGGACCGCTTTGACAACGGATAAAGTTTTTCGTCAGCCATAATAGAGTCAAACTATTTTACCAGATGTCCTTTCTATGAATGCATCTTTGAGCAATCTCAATAAACACATCCCTTGAGTATACAATATTCTTTTCTTTGCTTCCATGTCAGAATGTTGGGCCTCCAGGCCAGACTGTTGGACCACAGGCATTTATACTTGCCAGACACAAAAACCACCAGAGAGAAAACTCTTATAAATGCTTTAACTATGGACATTTTATCTGTGTTATAGCCTTAGGCAATAAAAAACGGTCTGCTTGGTAATTTAGCAGACCTGGGTGCATTAGCTCCATTTGATTCGTTTTTCTTCAGCCATTCCAACAGAAGAAAAGGGTAACAAATTTTTTATTTACAGCAACTCATGCCATGATGTGAAATGGGTGCCCTACATCGCTGGCCAAAATGGACGACTAATGCACACAGAAAGCCAATCTGCTACATCAGTTTTTTACCAGATTAATCTGTAGACAATTTGCAGAAGTTCAACGCACAGTAAGTGGAAAGAAAGAAAGAAAGAAAGAAAGAAAGAAAGAAAGAAAGAAAGAAAGAAAGGACCTTATGATTTCTAAGTTACATAACTGAGAATGTAATTCTGTTTTTGTTGTGGTTCAGAAAAAAGCTCTTGTGGTCTAGCAAATGACTTAATTCCCTCTTAATTTAATCTGCACATGTTAAATCTATATATCCACAGTGCAAACCACAGAAAAAAAGGGTTTTTTTGGGTTTTTTTTTTTTAAATCCTAATTTTCTCTTTGAGAGGCCATATACAAACAAATAGCCACAAATAAAAAATAGCATTGGATAAGGGCAACTGGATAAGAATTTCTCTCTTCATTTTTCCCAACTCTGACAACACTACCAATCTATTGCCATCTTTTGGTGTAAAAACATACAGTTGTTGGGGGAAATTGTGACATAAGAAATATCAACTCAGTATATTTCACATACTGTAAGATCATTCTTTAAAGTAGTAATATAATTGCTTTTATATATTTTGTAATTTTCTGTATTATTGCCACCTTTTATGCTACCCATGAGGCCATTTGACCGACATGTCAAACAACCAATTACAGTTCGTTTTGTTCAGCGTCACGTTTCAAGGCATGGAAATATCGCCACAATAACAGACCAGTGTGTAAAACTCTCGGACGTATTTTAAAGATTCTGTGCCACGAACTTTAAATTTTTCACATACTTTTGAAAATCCAGAGTTTAGTTGATCCTGATAAGCGCTCGTCGTCACTGTTGTAAACATGATGGCTTTCTTCTTTCATGAGGGGGTTTAGTGTCACGGGATCTTTGTTTCCAGGTGGAACATTAAATAACACGACACACGTCTCCTGGAAATCCTTTATAATTCAACCAATCCAATGACAACTTTGAAACTCCTGAAGTGTTTACACTTTTGTGTGCCATATGCATCAGACTTTCAGCCAACAGTCTGTGGGCGTGACGTCTGAGGCTGAGACTACTGTTGCTATGTCCGACAAGCCATGCCACTCTCACACTACACATCATGTTCTCACAAAAAAACACACTGTGGAGTAAAGAGGACACTGACAACACGCAGACAAGACAGAGCAGGTTACTTCTGGTATTAAACATGGTCACAGCTATCAAATTTTGTCATTTTTTAAGAAATTCAAACATTAAATACCATTTTTTTGCTCTTTAATGTGTCATGACTGATCACTGTAGTGCCTCAGAACCAATTGCCTTTTCATATTTACTTAAAGCACAAAATAAACATGAATGAACATCAGAACGTATTTTATTTCAACTGCGGAAAGACATCAATACACAACATTTTTCAAGTTAATCTACTCCCCTGTCTGATTTGTTTGTCGGACAAGATTGCGGATTCGGCATTATGATTGGTCAGATTGCGTGTCAATCAAGCTCTTTGCGAAGGGTCACTTGCCCCCAAGGTCCATGATAAAACCATATGTGGCAGCTACCAGCAACATATGAGCATTTGCCATTTAAGTTAACCTGTAACCAATAACATGGAGATAAAATTAAGTTTAAATGGAAAGGCATCACAACTTCAGACTTTGGACATAAAAAGGCTTTTTTTCCCTATACAATCCCCCATCTTTTCCTCATGAAGAGCGAGAACACTACTGACAAGAGGAACAAATACAAAACTGCAATACAAGAATGTTTTTCCAACCCTTAAGAGCATCCAACTGAGGGCATCTCAGTTGTGCTCAGAATGAACTCTCTCTCAGAATAGTAGCAAACATGGGGAAAAGGGGATTGGAAAAGGTCAGAGAAACAGAGAGGACAAAAGAGAGCTCAGATGAGAAAAAAACATCAACGCCCCTCAAAGTTTTAACATTAAACTGAAGAAAACTCACCCTAATCCTAAACTATACAAAATCGCACTACACTGTTATCCCTGAAATTGTTTTAACCCAAATTAAGTACATTAAAAAATGTAATTTTTATGTTTAATGTAGTACTCAATTTTTTGAGTTAGGTGTACCATTTACCCAAGTTTTCTCATTCTATTGAATTTGTTAAATTGAATCAACTTAACTAAGCTTATTTGAGTCAGTTGCCCATGGCAACGGAACGCAGCAAAAAGCTGATTGGGCGGAGCTGCTGTTTGAACTGACGCCATGCAGTGAGCGCATTTCTGTCAACGTTTCCTGGTGAATTGAAGCTCTTTCTTTACCGTTTGCTCTGAAATCATTATTAATAAATGAGAGGTATAACAGTTTGCTAATAAAAAGATATATAAATTAAGAATGAATGTCGATTCCAAACCTTTCGCCACAGTTTATGGATCGGCTGCATCCGATTTGGACCATATTTATATGTAGTTACGTAATCTAATAGTTAATCAGTATCCTGGTCAGTATCTTCATTAAACAAAAAGGCGAAAGAGTTGTCTCTTATGGGTTCATAAGCGCTACGAGACGTGCTTGTCTCAGACAAAATCATTGTTTGTTAGTAAGATTAACGGACACGCGTATTCTTTTTTTAATAATTAAGATCTAACGTATTGTTTGCTTGACAGTTGTGAGTACAAAGACATGTAAAAATGTCATGTTTGAAGGTGTTCGTATCATAGCGTTAGATATGTGTTACATACAGTAACGTACATATCTAAGGTTCCTGCTGACGCGATGCTATGGGCTTAGCTGTGAACGCTTTTACTCCATCTTAACATTTTACTTTACTTTTGCGAGTAATGTATTACACAAACAAGCTTATAGCTTACTAGCCAAATTAGTTACTAAAATGCAATTTCTCCTCCATAACCTTAGCTAAGTTAGTTTGGCTACTAAATACATTTCATTTAATACCAATTATTTCTATCATGTAATGTGATAACTTTACTACTGCAATTTTAGTAGCAGTTTATGGATAACTTAACAGGTCATATCTTAATATCAGTTTCCTTTAATATGCAAATTTAATGTGCATTGTTGTCACTCTACAGATTCAGAAAATCAGTGCTAGCTAAAAAAAGATGATCTGAAAAAGTACTGTCAATTTGCTTGTGACAAAAGGGGATACTTTTAAAACGTTATAGACTTATACATTTTATTTAAGGCTATGGATTACAGGTAATAATGATGTCAATGTACTTAGACCGATTGTTTTGCTTCATAAGACCTCAACGTATCATCAAGAGCCAGGGGTATTAATTTGTGTTTCCTGTATCTGCTTTTTTTTTGACTCTCAAAGCGACGGAACCTCTTCACTTCCATTTTATGAATCGCCAAGCACCATGGATTCAGTCACCTGCATCTTAAATGGTCTGAGGGTAAGTAAATTAACAGCAAATATTCATTTTTGGGTGAACTCTTTCTGTAATACAAAAACAATAATCGATGGAAATGTGATTTTTCTTTTGATTTAAAAATTGATACAATGTTGTCTCTGCTACTACTGCAGCTCAGATCTCTGACCTCGTTGACATGAAGTGTTGCCAAAAGAGGGCTTCCTGTAATACCGATCACCTTTCTTTGAAGAACTTCATAAAGGATTCATCAAAACATCTTTGTAAGTATTGTTAATTTTTTTCCTGTTATATAAAGATTATGTAAATTAAAGGTGTCATAACATACTTTTTTGGCTAAAATTTGTTTTATTGATCTTTTTCATGTCCAGGTTTCTGCTGAGGAGGACTCACACCAAAATGTTCCAGCTGGATTTCTCATGCCTAGAAAGCAAAGATGTGCTTTTATCCCCTGTCTTTCCACCTCCCATGTAGCCCCTGTAAGGAATCATCACGGAGGAGATCTTGGGACAACAGACAGTTTTAGAGAACCTCCCTCAGACTGTTTGTTCTTGTTTTTGGATTGATTTGTGCCATCTTGATTAGTGCATGACCAATACATTACAGACATGTTATATTTGTTTTATTAGACAAAAACTCAACATACCTAAAGTTACCTAAGATTTGTTGAATGGATTTTGAAAAATTATTTTAAATAAACTGTGAATTCTAAAAGTAAATCCTTGTATGTGTTTGTCCTTGTTTGTTATTGCAGCTGTAATTTACAGAATAATAATTTAGTAGAGATAATCCAGTCAAATTAAACTAATTAAATAGATATATTAAAAATGCAATTTGGTCTACTGAAAGTTTATTTAGTGCAATTTAATGTTTTGAGTCACCTTAACTGATAAATTTTAGTTATTGTAACAGATTGCTAGTACAATGAACTAATACTTTCCAATGTAAAGAACTTGAAATGTCTTGTTTGTTCAACAAGACAAAATCAACTTTTTTCCATAAATTTTTTAAGTTCAATCAACCTGTACGGGCTTACAGTGTATAAGACAACAGCTACTCGAGAGTAACTCGCAAGCTTATGATATCAGCTCGCTCAAATGACTCGCTTATGACATCATCCCGCTCAAAGACCGGCTTCTAGTCATGAACACTGAGTAAGGTCTGATTAATAGACACCAGGTGGTGACATCACCCACTACGGCTGATTCTTCGGGTTAATGACCTGCGTGATACATTAACCTACAAACGTCCATTTGGATTAGTGTAGTCGCGCTTGCCAGTTGTCATGTGATCTATCACGCATGCCTGATCCACCATGCCAGCTGGTTGGCATGGCGAGAGTGTCGCTGGCCACTATCCATTACTGCAACTGAAAGAGTGATTCAAAAGGTGTCACAGAGACAGTCTGGGAAGAGTAAAATTACTCAGCTCTGTGAATTCTCTCAGAGCGCAATGTTGCTGTACAAACACCAGACTGAAATCATCTTTTCAAACGGGACTAGATTAGAAAACATTCTGACGGTTATAACCCTCTCAAGCTCTAGCAGAAGCAATAAGTAATCGTTTTCTGCTTTAGTAGGTCAATGAGACTTGGCTTTGCTTCTTTAACTTAAAACTCCTAATTGGCTGTCAGGACCCGTGGTAGTGGGAAGATAAGCATAAATGATAGTGGCCCCAGGCTAATGACACAAGCCCTGCCTTCATGAGCACCATCATCCCTCCGGTGTAATATAACGAGGCAGGGTTTCCACATATAGCCCCATATTATTTCCACTAAGATTACTCACGGCCACGTACATCTTAGTGCCGTATCACTGACCACTTTTCGGGTGGACACTTGGGCTCTTGAGTTCTCAGGTTCACTTTGGGAAGACACTACAGTTTTTGCACCATTACAAGTAACTGACTCTCATCCTTGAACCAAACCCAATTCCACAACTGTATAAAATCACATCACATAACCAGGCACAGGTGTCCAGAAAACAATTCAGATTAAAAACCTAAGTGAGCAACCTGAAAGGTTGCAGGTTCAAACCCTCCATGAACTTTCACCCAAGCTCACTCCAATCAGACTGTCCCTATTCACCAATATACCAGTTTTCTTATTAGATTGAAATGCAGTTTGGTAATTCAACATCTAGGCTGCTAACCGGAAGGTTGCAGGTTCGAATCCATGAACTATCACCCGCACGGCAGGTTTAGAAATAACTTGAGCATTATCACTTACCAATTGCATGCCACATATAAATGCCAGCGTGCATCTACCACTGCAACAGCCCATCTTGCCCTCCTTCGAGTCCGTGTTTCCACGTGGGTCGCTGTAACTCCACAAGATAACGCCGAGGCAACGGGTTTAAATGGGTCTTTCTTCACTCCAAAGGCGATAGACGCGAATCAAATACGCCCTTCCGATGAAAGCATCCCAAGCGCTCCACCATGTAGGAAAAAGATATGAAGAAAACTGCATGTGTTTGTTAGAAAAGTGGAATTGAGCTCTAACGCAAAGTCAAAGAGATACGAGCAGCACTTCCCTAAGTTAGTGGAGAAATAACGGTAGCTCCAAATCCGGCACTGAAAGACACGTCAGTGTGATCTTCCACGGGTCCGTGTCTCAGAAACAAAGCCACCCAGTGTTGTTTACGCTCTCATTGCTCCTCCCTCGCGAGAAAGAAACCGAATTAACACATTTTAAACAGCAACGATTCGCTTTATTTCTCTGGAAGCCGCGGTGCGCGTGTTTAGCTGTCCAGTAGGAAATCCCCGGGAATGGTGATAAGAGGACAATAATCCAAGCGCGCGTCCTGTAGGAACCTTTCAGTGCAGCTGAAACGGGTCCCTCAACTACTAGGCTATTGGTCCCTTCCAGCGTTAACTTGCACAGTCCGGGTGTAGAGGAGGACAAAGAAGCGGTGCATCTTGCACCATCTGACGCTCCAGATTGAATGAAGCGCACGCCGTGCTGCTCTCCGCGGGGATGCGACTCGGTTTGTTTCTCACGCAGCGGCTGGTGCTGATGCTGTACAGAGCGCAGATGAGGACCTGGACGTCCCTCAATGCGCCGGATGAGCTCTCTGCTCCCTCTCTCAGTGGGCGTGAGAGCAACACGATATGGAAATAATGACTATGTGGTGTTGGGGGTCACTGGGCAAGATGCAGATATATAACGGGCTGTAATTGCTTCATTCGCCCTCAGGAAATTCCAGGTCTGAATTTAAACGGCGCCCTCGGGTTTCAGAGTCTACAATGAAAAGAAATGTTCTTGTTAGCAATATAACAATTCGTTTCGTAAGATTCCATTAGTGTAGCCTACTTGAAAGGTTCTTTTGAAGAGACTTTTTGTA